>UESW01001317.1:742839-777693 GCA_900491605.1 Calamus simplicifolius
ATTGCTACATGCATTAGCCGACATCATCAAGATTATTAATTTGCTTCAATCTATAAATATAGTTTTTCCATGCATACTAGTATATACAATGATCTTATCTATGCATGCCATTAATTCGTAACACTATCAGCCGGGGTTCTTCTGGCGATGAACCTTTCATGAAATAGATTAAGGCTAATAACAAATCATAACTTAAAGATTAAATATTCATCGTTAATTCATTCTGATGAAAAATTAATCAATCATAATATACGAACAAATTATTTATTTTAGAACGTTGGCTCTGATACCATTTGTTAGCAATATAGGATCTTCAATAAATAATTTGTTACATATAAAAATAACATTCTTATCTGATGCAGAATTCATCATAATAGTATTTACCTTATGCGGATGCAGAGTTTATCATGATAATATGTAGACTTGACTTGAATCTGGTTAGATTTTGATAACCTCTTCAGATTTTGATAACCTCTTCTACGAAATAACTAGTTTCTCTCCTTAATCTCATTCTTTCTGTAGCAAAACGATGGATTCTTGCTAACTTTTTTAGAAAAAAGAGAGGACTAATTATTTATATATATATATATAAACATTCAATTGGTATTTTCATCAAATATCAATTAATAACTTTAATACGGCTTAAACTCTCGGATCTAGCTCTTTCATCTTTGTACATACACTTACCTTCTGTTTGGATGGAGAGAAAACTAAGGAGGAAAGAAAACTAGGAGAGAAAATAGGAGAGAAAATGAAATTTATCTTGTTTGGATGGAGAGAAAAGTCAAGAGGAAAGAAAACTAGAGGGAAAATAGAGAGAAAAAAGTGGTGGCCCCACATAAAAGTTTTCTCTCCGAAACTGAAGAGATTTCGGAAAGAAAATTCAAAAGTGCTTTTCATTTTTTTTCCATTTCAATATTGACCCTTCCAAAAAAACAATCGATATTTTTTAATCATTTATAATAAGGATATTATTGTCATTGTAAATTATTAACTTTTCTCTCCTCTCTATTTTCTTCCCACTCATCCAAACAGAAGGAAAGAAAATATTTTCTCTTCAATTTTCTTTCCTTCCACTTTTTCTTCTCCCAATTTTCTTTCTTCTCACTTTTCTTCCATCTAAACATAGCATTAGAATAAATAATGAATAATCTTTTTTTTTTTTTTTTTTTCACAATTAGATTTAATCCTTCACCTTTCGCTCGAGAAAAAAAAAAAGATTCATCGCTTTTGTAACAATCTTTTAAAGGGCTAATCTACATCCTCGTCTCTCTCGCCTCTTCTATAAGAAATACCTCGCCCTCTCGTCCTTGTCCGCAGTTCTTTCTCGCCGATCGCTCCACTTGTAGAGTCGCTATGGGGGATAGCCAATATTCGTTCTCGTTAACTACCTTCAGGTACTCACCGATCCTTCTACCTCTATCCACACATTTTCCCTAACACTCGTATCTTTCGATCCTAACTCCGTTTTTGGTTCAGCCCTTCGGGGAAGCTCGTCCAGATCGAGCACGCCTTGACGGCCGTCGGATCTGGCCAAACGTCTCTTGGAATCAAAGGTAAGCTCTCCCTCTCCTTTACACGATTCTACCCCCTTTCTTTTTTATCACACAAGTTGTCATAGATCGGTATTTGCTTGACTAATCTTCTCCAAAAATTGATTTTATGATTTTTTTGGATATAAACATAGCCATTTCCAAACTTCCTTTTTCTCCTAGTTTAGTCTCAAAGCATCGTTTAACCGTGGATATGAGTTGTTTTTCGTTGGACGTCTTGGGTTGTTTAGTCTTGTGCGGAAGCAAACTGTCAAGAAGCATGAGAATCCATTTTTAGCCTTAGTTTGGGTTAATTATATGTAGTGTGCCAGCCACTGACCTAGGGTTAGAAAATTGATTTTCTATTATAGGTATTATAAAGACATCTTCTTTCGTATGCTAACATGAATTTCGTATCCTATTTGTAAGAATTTATTACTAGCGGTGCTTGACCTGCTTGTGGGACTCAGGAGTAATAAAATCATCTTAATAAAAATCATTGTATTAATGACATGCTTAAGTATTTCAATTTTTAATAGGGTTTAATTTAATTGATATGTAGATTGTAGTCGAGGGCTTGGGGCGTCTTTACTTCTCCCACAATTCCGAATTAGTTGAAAGTTAGACTGAAGTGTTATGTTATGTTACTTCTTGTTGATTGTTTTCTGAACACAGACAAGTCAGACCATTGACATTAATTAGTCATCTTGTTGATTCTTATTTATACTTGATGGGATTGATATGTTACGTATAACTTTAGATGCTAAATTGATCAAGGTGATGTAGTGTTGGAACCCTGGTGACTGGTCAAACTTAAAAGTTAACTAGATGCTAAGCATTATATATGTAATTCCTCATATTATGTTTCTCTACAAGTTTGTTATCTTTGGTTTTATTGTATATCTAAGGTTTAATGTCCGTATTGGTGGTGACTGCAGCTGCTAATGGGTTGTTATTGCAACTGAGAAGAAATTGCCTTCCATCTTAGTGGATGAGACATCTGTAAGTACACATCATTTCCTTTCACCTTTGGAAATACCTGTGGTTATCTGGATGTGATTGTAGCAAAGCATGATCTCATTTTATATTTCCCCTGTTCCAAGCTGTTTTTTTTTCCCATTTTCTATATGAGATTTTTACCCTCTCTATTGTGAAGACAGATAGTATTTTCATGTTTAGACATGCTTAAATCTTTTTATAAATTCTTTTGGTTTGTAGTATCTTGTGGGTGATTTGCTTTCTAAGATTCAATGTATTTACTGTGCTGATTGTGAACTGCTTAATGTACTTGCATCATGATTTTATATTTTGAAACTCATCAGCAAGATGTATTTTATGACTGTTATATTTGCATGTCACTGCTGCCTCTAAATTTAACGTGGCACATTTTTTATTTGTCCTTCTGCTTATCACATTGTTAGGGTGACAAGAATGCTTCATGAAGAGTTATAGGCTAGGTAGACTTTATATATATATATTTCCAATGAAGTCCTTTGATCCTAATAGTTTTAGGAGGCAATAACTATTTGCAGTAGCAAATTTACCTTCTTTTATTTTTTTCATTTCAAGGAAGCAACTGAAACATTCAATAAATGTTAACCATTTCCAATGAATGCTTTGATCCTAATAGTTTTAGGAGGCAATAACTATTTGCAGTAGCAAATTTACCTTCTTTTATTTTTTTTCATTTGAGGGAAGCAACTGAAATTCATTTAATAAATGTTAATCATGACCACTATGCCTCGACTGATCTACGTGAGTTTGGGTTTGTGGATTAAGTTGAGATCCACCGATGTTTTAGAATGTTCTATGACTGTTTGTAACTTGTGAATATGTCCCTTGCTGCTTACAGAGTTTGAGATTTTAAGTTCATATTAACCAAGGAATCATCCTCTGTCTTATAAATGCCTTACTAATGAGCCTCAAGGCATTTGCATAGGCTAGTCCGAAGATGCGTGAGTCTCCTTGGAGCACCCCCTTGAGGTTCTGCATTAGTAAGATTAAGACACCTAGATATGCCAAGTCCTTGCCAATGCTCCATATTGTATGGCCACCTTGCTCTCCTAGGAACCCTTATTTTTCTTATTCTTAGCATGCTGACCTATGACATCTATAAGAGTCAAATGCCCACCAGTTAGTGAAGATAATGCTTGCTTGCCGTGCTTGGGTTAACCTTCATGGATGTTTGGGCAATTCAAAGTTTAAGGACTATAATTAGTCTCACAGTGTTTAGTTTCCCTTTGAAATATCAATTGGCTCTTGGGATTGTAACATTTGATTTGGAGGTATGTCATCTAGGATATGCTTTTAGATAGATGCAAGAGGTGCATGATTTGGATACTTCTGCTGCATTTAACTTCCTTGCTAAATATTCTTTTCTAAACAATAATGACAGGAATTAGTAATATAGACATGACAAATTTATTTTTTGAGTTTGTTACATAATGCTCAATGAATTAAAATGGGTGGCTTTATGGGGTCTAAATATTTTGTTGTCTTATTTTACACTTCATTTCTAAATTGAATTTTTGTTGACTAGTGAAGGAATATGCCTCAAAGATTTCTCTTTTTGTTGAGATAACTCTCTCCCTTCTCGTCTTCTTACATTGGTATCCCTTGGTTAGCTTTTTGACTACAGCATCTGGCACTTTTCGTTGTCTTGTTATGATTTTCTACTGATCAGAATTCCTTGATAGTCACAATTGACCTTTAGCTTTATTAATGAGTTCTGGGAACCTATCAAATCTTAAGTATCCTTGTGTTTGCTTTCTCTTGGAGCATGGAAGGTTGATTTAAACATGTTACTGTTTAACTGCAGGTGCAAAAGATCCAGCTAATGACAACAAACATTGGAGTTGTTTACAGGTGCTTTGTGCACTTACTAAATTCATTGCTTTATTTATTGAAGTAGCTATATTTGTTTATGACTTTAGATATTTCGTGACCTCCAAAGTAGTTCTGATCTTTGATTCTATGCATGACACTATCGTGGGATGGTTTATATGATAACTGTATATAAACTCCTTAGCATGTTTTCTGAGATAATGGAGATATAGTCATCATCTACATGGTGATAATTGTAGTGGTTTGTTAATTTTATAAGTTTTTTCACATATTCCGTCTTGTGTCTGTTGATTTTGTGGTACATTCCAGTATTGTTTTCTGTGAATTTTTCCTGATAATGGGTTTTAGTATAAAACTATAAACAATAGAAGCTGTTGAATTTATGAGAAAAGTGCATGCCGGAAACTTTGGAAGTGGTCCTGCCTGCTAAATTGCACATCACTGACATAAAGGAAGTGTAGTGCAGTGATCACTGCCAAGGTTTAAAGTACTGATTTTGGTACCTGCATTAGCAGATAGCTGGTACAGCATTGGTAGAGTCCAATCTTGTATTGGCTTTTAGCATGCTGGTGATCCTTGGTGCATTGGTAAGATCAATTCATGTGATCTAGGGGTTTGAAACATAAAAACATCTTCTCCGTGCTTGAGGGTAAGGTTGCATATATGGATCTTCACCATAATCTGTAATGTTGGAGCCTCATACACTGGCTTCCCCTTTTTTAACTGAATTACCAGTTCTATACCATACGAGCTAATATGCTCGATGTGGTCTAATCTAGTATGGTCTTGTATTGTAAACTATGCTTTGTGCTAGTCCATTGGTGTGATGCCATGATAAAACATATATGAATTTGCAAATTAATGGGAGAAAATGATAGAGAAAAACTTAAAATCTTTGCATCTTACAAAAAAAAAAAAAAAAAAAAAAAAAGACTCAAAATCGAGTTGAATGGAGAAAAAAGGATTCATGTAGCCAATCCCAACTAATTTGGGATTAAGGCTTTGTTGTAGAATGCCGACACTTCTTCTCTTGATGTTAGAAATGTTGATGTTAGAAATGTAGTAGGGGCTGAGCCATGTTAGAGCCAAGTAGCTATGCCCCCCATGACTCCAAAATATGTATTTTGGATCACCTAGCCTTCTATTCTATTTAACATGGCCCTCTATAGTTTTTGGAAAACTGTGGCATCCTTTGCGTCATTTCTCCACCACACCTTAAATTATGGGGTTGGGAATCCCACAATTGTAGAAGGAATTGTAAAAAGTATGTACTTTTATTTAGGTTTTGAATTCTATTGGGATTTTTTTTTTTATTGATATAAAACTGTTAAGTAGAGACCACACTATCATATAAAAACATCCATATGGAATTTCCCTCCCCAAAAAAATTAAGTACTCTCTGCAGATCCATGAAATAACTCTCATAAATCTTTTTTCCCTTTTGAAGGATATTGGAACAAAGTAACCAACCTATTGGTATCGGAAGACCAAAATAATTCTTTAAAATTTCTTATTTCTGGGTCCAATGGAATACATAGGTATAAGAAGAAGTCCTATCAAACCCCATGTAGTTGGGAAAAGGCTTAGATAAATTGAGTTGAGTTGAGTTGAGAAGAAACCCTATCAAACCGTACGAAACAAAGACCACTTCCCTAAAATCTTGCCCCTAGCCCTCCATCCCCCAATGATGCCTCACAACTAGCAATGAATCTTAAATATTTCTCTCTCTTATCTTGATTTTGATTTTCTTCTCTTTGAATGATACTTCTGATCACCAATGGTGGAACTTATATCATTCTAATGTATCACCTCACCTTCATCTCTCATGAAAAATGTCTTAGAGCTTCCTCAAGGCTTTAGTGAATGTTGTTTCTTCTTTGGCTTTTTTTTTAAAAAAGATTATTGGTGTAGCTTGCATATATAAATATGGAATAGCACTTTCTGCTGACAATTAATTAGTATCATCAATGTATTTTCATTATCTTAATTTTTTTTGGGCATATTTAGGGATGTCATAGAATAGAAGAACATTTTTGAAGGGAAAAAGTTTATGAATAAAAAGCAATAAATGAAAGATTAAAAATTTTAATAGATGACAATGTTAAAGTTTTTCCCTTAGTTTTGCGTCTCTTGGCATTTCCATAGTTTTTTTCCTTAGTGTGTTTATATTTATGAGGTGGACTTGTTTATTTATGAGGTGGACTAGAATCCGGTCAATCGGATTTCACCTCAATTTTGGTTAGTCTTGAATCAATGGGGGTCTAACATCAATGATGTGAGTTGTTGGATGTAATTTACTACCTCTAAATTACTTAAACTCAATCAACTCATCTAAGCCCTTTTCCAACTACATGGGGTCGGCTACATGAATCTGTTTCTTCTATTCTGTTCTATTCAGGACCAAGTCGACATTCAAATTACAAATAGTTATATCTTTTTAATTATTTTTATCCATGTTAGTTTAGATCTATCTCTACCTCTATCCTTACCATGGATTGTTAAAAGATCACTCTTTCTAACTGGAGCATCTAAAGGTCTACGTTGTATATGTCCAAACCATTGCAATCGATTTTCTCTCATTTTATCTTTAAAGGGGGCTACTTCTATCATTTCTCTTGTATGTTTATTTCTAATTCTATCTTTTAAAGTTTTATCACATATCCATCTTAACATACGCATTTCTGTTACACTAAATTTATTCACATGTTTCAATATTATCCAATACTATGTTCTATATAGCATAACTGGTCTAATAGCGGTTTTATAGACTTTTTTTTTAATTTTAATGGGATGCGTCGATCATATAATACTCGCGAAGCACTTCTCCACTTAATCCATCCGCTTTAATTCACTATGATTCACATCTTCACCTATTTCACTTTCTTGTTGGATAATTGATCCCAAATACCTAAATTTTTCACTCCTTGATATCTCTTGGCTTGCAATTTTTACCGTTTCTTCATTTTATTTCTACTCACACTAAAATTACATTTCATATATTCAGTTTTAGTTCTACTAATTTTAAAACCTTTAGATTCTAAAGCCTTTCTCCAAATCTTTATCTTAGGATTTACTCCAAATTTATTTTCATCAATTAACACTATATCATTTGCAAATAACATATACCATGGGATATCATTTTGAATATGTTTGGGTTAATTCATCCATAACTAATACAAAAGATACGAACTTAAAGCATATCCTTGATGTAAATTATAGTAATTAAAAACTTACTAGTTTTTTTATTGTTGTTTTAACAATAATTATTGCTCTATCATATATATTCTTTATCAATTCTATGTACCTTTTGATAACTCCTTTTTTCTCTAAAATCTACCATATTATTTCTCTAGATCTCTATCATATGCTTTCTAAATTAATAAAGACCATATGAAGGTCTTTTTTCTTTTCTCTATATTTCTCCAACAATCTTCTTAATAAATAAATAGCGTTCATGGTCGATCTTCCAGAAATAAATTCAAATTGATTATTTGACACAAAAGTTTCAGCTCTTATTTGATTTTTATTATTCTTTCCCGTAATTTCATTGTATAACTCATTAGCTTAATCCTTTTATAATTTTTACAGTTTTGAATATCTTCTTTATTTTTGTATATGGATATTAATATACTTTTTCTTTAATCATTCGGCAATCTTTTAGTTGCTATAATCCTGTTAAATAAATTGGCTAACTACATGTCTCCAATTTCTTCTGAGCCTTTCCAAACCTCAATAGGGATCGCATCTGGTCCTAATGCCTTGTATTTTCATTTTACTTAAAGCCTTTTTAATCTCAAGCATGCTAAATCGACAAAAAAAATTATATTCATTTGTTACTCCTAGGTTATTACATTCTTCTACTCTTAAATTTACTAAATTATTTTGATTTAAAATTTTTTAAAATAACTTTTTCATCGTTCTTTTATCTCTTTTTCTTTTACTAAGACACTTTCATCTTCATCCTTAATACATTTAATATAGTCAAGATCTTTTATTTTCTTTTCTCTTAGTTTGCTAGTTTATATATAGTCTTTTCACCTTCTTTTATATTAGTCTATTATATAAATCATCATAAGCTTTAAGTTTGGCATTACTTACCATTTTTTTAGCTTCTTTCTTTGCATCCCTATACTTTTTAAGACTTTCTTCATCCTAGCCTCTTGCCAAATTTTATAGTTTGTCCTTTAAACTTGATGGCAACTTGAACTTCCTTATTCCACCATCAGTTTTCTTTCTTACTAGTCCTACTTCTTTTGATTTTCCTAAAACTTCTTTTGCTATATTTTTTATGCATTTAGTTGCTTTTTTCACATTAAATTGGGATCACTATTTATATTCATAATCATTTCTCTTACTAACTTTTCTTTAAATAATTCTAGTTTTTCTCCTTTTAAATTTTACCACTTAATTTTGGATTAATAATTTTACGTTTTACTCTAAATTTATTTTATCCATATGTCTACTACCATTATCCTATATTGAAATTAAACTTTTTCCTGTAATAACTTTATAGTTTTTGCATGTTATTTTATCTATCTTTTTGGTTAAGAAAAAGCCTATTTGGCGATCCACTTTTAAATATTATTAAATGTTCATCTCTCTTTTGAAACAAGTGTTTACTATTGTTAGATCATACGTCACTGCAAATTCTAATAAGCTTATGCCGGCTTCATTCCGATTTTCAAATTCATATCCTTCATGTCCTATTTCATATTCATCTCTCTGTTTACCTACATGTCCATTATAATATCCTCCTAAATATATCTTTTCTCCTTGTGGTATTTTTGCATTACTTCATATATGTCTTCCCAAAATTGTCTTAGTTGTTGGTTTAATCCTACTTGTGTTGGATATGTATTAATTATGTTAATTATATATTCTCAGTTATAAGTTTAGTGATATAATTCGATCTCCTTTCCTAGTTACCTTAACAACATATTCCTTAAAATTTTGTCTACAATTATTCCTACTTCATTTCTATATTTATGTTTTTTTAGTGTAATCTAATTTATATCCTGTATTCTCTATTTCTTTAGATCTTTCACCTACCCATTTAGTCTCTTGTAAGCATATTATATTTACTTTTCTTTTAATCATAGTGTTAACTATCTCCATAGCTTTACCTATTAGTGTTCCTATGTTTCAAGTTGCTATTCTAAGCTGACTATCATGGACTAACTTCTTTACTCGCACTCGTCCGTAGTGCAGAAACCCTTACTTATCATTGCATCCGGGAGCTGGTGCGACGCCTCTTGCCCATTTTTTGAAACATTCAGAGGCAGATGCAATGCGTCTCTTAACGGGACGTCCTAGCCCTTTGTACAGTTTGGTTTAGTAGATTCATATTTTAAGAAATTTGATAGAGTTTTATGCTGGCTGTCAGCTACCTAATGCAACCCTCCTTTACTCGGGCTTAGGATCGATCTGGCGGAGTTTACCTCTAAATTGCTTACAAATCAAAAATCATATAATTTGGAGATTGCTGGCCTATGCATCTCCTGGTAGAGAAGGATAGTTTAAATATCATGAAGCAATATATATTTGTTGACCGTTCGATGCATAGACAATAGGTTTTCGAATCATATGATTTTTTTTATGTATAACTACTTTAGAGATGGTCGATGATATCTGATAGCTTGGATCATCAATGTTGGACCGTCTTGTTGGGCCAAAATTGATTGGATTCGGCTTCAAATCTAGTTGACTGGATTTTAGTAATTTTATGTTTGTTATGCGCACGCTCTTTCTCTCTCTCTCTATCTATATGTATATACACACATACGTGCATGTGTGTGCGCACATATAGATACATACATACACACATTGGTTTGTATGTAAGTATGTATGTACATGTGATGTGTATAAAGTTGGATCTAGTCACTTTCTTCATTCTTGGAACTAGATGAATTCCGAAGTCACCGCACCTTTTTCATTTTTTTCATCTTTGGATTCATGAACTATGTGAATCTAAGGACGAAGGAGGTAACCAAATTTAGACTTGGTGCATTCGAGCGTAACTAAGTCTACCTCTCCCCCCCCCCCCCCCCCCCTCTCTCTCTCTCTCTCTCTCTCTCTCTATATAATATATATATATATATATATATATATATATATATATAATATATATATAGTCTCTGCCCCTGAAATGGAGGTTTTATTGACCACTTTCATAATATGTTATTGCTGAGTATTTGTGAGCTTTCTTTGTGGAATTATCATTTCCTGTAGATGCCGTCACTAATTTTGTTTCCTTCCCTCAATTGTTCGGCTATTTATATGCAGTGGAATGGGCCCAGACTCCCGTGTTCTGGTGAGAAAAAGCAGAAAGCAAGCACAACAATATTATCGACTCTATAAGGTAGGGTTCAGCTGGAAAGTCTTCTATCCATGTAGCCTTTCTGTTTTATTATTTATTTCTATCCTTCCAATCTTGTACACTGAAAATTCTTTTTCCTCTTTCTCTTACACACATAATTGTGGCATATTTATTACTTGAGCACTACCCCCCCCCCCCCCCCCCCCCCTCCAAAAAAAAAAAAAAAAAAGAGTGAGAGAGTAAATTATATATGTTTTATACAAACTCATTTGAGCTACAGGCTTCCCATAACACATTCCTTGTTATAATTTACACTTTGGAACTTATAGAGTGAAAGACAATCACTTTAGTGTAGACTTGTGCGTCATTGCTTTCAAGGTAAAAGAAAAATACTATTTTTTTAAAGGACACATGACTGTGAGGACCTGATTGTACAAAGTTTCTTTGCTTTATTGTCCTTCCTGAATTTTTTTTGCTTACAATAATGACAATGATTTTGCATTGGTCTTTGCTTTATATATGGTATCAATGTTTCTTGTGGTCATTGTAAATTCATGTTTGCAGGAGCCAATACCTGTTACGCAACTTGTTAGGGAAACTGCAGCTGTTATGCAGGAGTTCACTCAATCTGGGTATGCTACTTTCTGAGTTGCTTTGCCAAAGGAGACACACTCGAATTTTAATAGCTAGTGAAAAGTCATAGTTGTTTGCCAAGGATGGAAAGTTGGGACCCATTTTTTTTCATGTTCTTATATTATAACTAAATCAAGAACCAGCAGCTCCTTCTTGTCGAGAATGACATATGAAGCCAACTGTTGCCCTGATATTTCAAATTTAAAGATGCACTGAAGTGGCTTATTTGCCTCTCCTTTATCACCTCCATTTTTAGTTCTGGTTATGCCCATCAGTTTTCTGTGGTTAATTCTTAGTTTTTTGATCATACCTCTATCAAAAACACTACAAGATTCACTATTTGTAATACTATATTGAATAGGCTTTCTTTTCTTCCCAATCTTTGTGTACTTTTCTGTTAACTCGCAGATCTTCTATGTCAAAACTTTCACTGGGTCAAAATTAACCGGTTGACTTATTCTTGAAAATGCATAAAAGCAAAGTTGAACTTTGGTTAACTTTTGCTTTTAAATGCAGTTTCCTCATTTCCAAAGCTTTGGTAAATTTCATCTGTTTCCTCGTGATGCCTAAGCTTATTTTGCATAACAGTTGTACTTATACTTGTTAGTTCGCCTCTCTTTTCTCTAATTTGCCATAAGCAGGAATTAATAGAGAACTTTTGCTGGATTGAGAGCTAACAACAAATGTTCTCAAACTTAGGTAAACCACAGAATAATTCATATAATCCTGTGCCATTTTTATGGACAAGTACTGCATGTATGTAATAAGAGCAAAACTTTCCTGGCCCCAAGTTTCAAGGCATGCAAAATCTCACATTCACAGTCCAACATTAGGCGCACAATAAATATTACAGCTCGGAATTGCCTTGCCTAGTTATTGTAGAGTGGGCCTTATAACAATAAATTGATTCTTTGTTTTTCACCCCTTTTAATTCCTGCAGTGGTGTAAGGCCATTTGGAGTTTCTTTGCTGGTTGCTGGATATGACGACAGTGGTCCACAGCTATATCAGGTATTTTGGCATCTTACCCTTTTTTTTCATCTCTAGTTTCCACCATTAGTAGATTATGTTGAATTTAGTGCAGGATCTTCCTAATAATTTCTTTTAAAGGTTACGCTTGGTGCATCGCCAGGCAATCCTAAATGGTAATGTGGATTGCCTATAAGATAGGTTATACTTGATAGATTACCAGTAATGTTGATTACTGTGTTTGGTATACACAGGTGATGCTACAGTAATATTTATTAATGTGTTTGGTATGATAAACAAATTATCAGTCATGTAACATCAAATTTTAAAATACTCCTAAATTAAATTTATTAAAAATTTATATTATTATAGATTTGATTTTAAAAAGAATATATTTATAAATTATAATGCTTAAAAAAATATGTATTTATAAATGATATTCGAAGTGGCCGGTGAGGATGCCGGAGGTCATCGATCAGAAGAAGTTCCGCGGCATCTGGAAACGGACGTGGGGCTGCTAGGCGGCGAAGATCCGTGATCCGACTTGACGGAAGAGGGTGTGGCTTAAGGCCTTCGACACGGAGGTTCCGGCGAGATCGGTAGAGAAGGCGAGTAGAGAGCGATCAAAGGAAGTAGGGGCAATTTTATTATTATTTTTAATCAGATTATCGCATTTCTAGTAATATGGATAACCATATTTTCTGACGTAATTTGGATTACCACTCATGAGGTAATCCATATTACTATTACAAGATAGATTGTCATTCAAAACATGTACCAAATATAGTGTTATCTGGTTGGTTTCATTTAAATTACCGATAATCTGGATAGATTACCGGCTACCAAACGCAACCTTTAGCCATGTTGCCTATAGTTAGGAGCCATCAATATAAATTATTTTTATGTAATAATAAATAGGATTCATCTATCTTGTTCATTCTTGGATTTACACGGATTCCAGAGTTATCCTACCTTTTCACTTTTTTTTATCTTGAAATTCATGAACTATGTCGATCCAAGGGTGGGAGAGATGACTGGATCTAACTTAGCTACATTTAAATGTAGTCAAGTCTACCTTATAATAAATATGTTCATCTAAAGTTGATGATTTCTCATGCTGCTTAATCTTAATCTGCATCTGGTTCAATTTTAATAGGTATATGCAAGTCATCTAGCTTGTTACAATCATTAGTTTTTTCTCATCTTCTTATGACTACTGTAATTAACTCAATGTGACAACTTAAATTTTATACATCTTTTGATTTATTTTAACCTTGTTCTCTAGGTCGACCCATCAGGTTCATACTTCTCTTGGAAAGCATCTGCAATGGGGAAAAATGTTTCTAATGCCAAGACATTTCTTGAGAAGAGGTACCCAATGCTTTCTGATGTCATCCATAATTTAGTTCATGTTGTCTGCTTCAATTTTTAATTATGAACAAAACCTTCGAATCCCCCTTGTGCTATCAGACAACCTTCATCACCATTTTCTCATAAAACCGTAATTTATCTCTGAAATTCTTTGTTTGTTGTCATGCTTTCTCCTTGCTCAAGGAGTATATGGTAACCTCCACTACATGCATCACCATTTATTAATGCATTACAATTTGTGACATGTCTTCTTATTGCAGGTATACTGATGATATGGAGCTTGATGATGCTGTGCACACTGCCATTTTAACTCTCAAAGAAGGGTATTTTCATATGTTTTATTTGGTCTTTTGTCATTCATCAAGTACCTGGATCTTTGGTGATATTAATTTGATGGGTTATGTTGCTAAATTTCTAGGTTTGAAGGTCAAATTTCTGGCAAGAATATTGAAATTGGAATTATTGGTGCTGACCGTAAGTTCAGGTTTGATCAATTTCCATTTGATAATGGTTCCCGAAGTGTTTCAATGTTTTAAGTGATTTTATCATTTTGTTGTGTCCAATGCATAGGGTTGTACTGTTGCCATCTTTGACTAAATAAAAAGGGTTAGCCATATCATTTCCATCTGCATAGGCGCACAGATTAGGCTACATCCATCTAATTAATACTAGATAGGGTTAGAAAAAAGTTTGGCAGTATAATTCTATAGAAATGTCTGCATGCCTTTGTTTTACTGTCAGAACTTACCAGTAAAAGTTCCCTGTAATGAATAAGAATTCACCGAAAATCATGGCATTTGTGCATCTTAATTTCCTCATGCCTTTGTCAGAGCTTTATGTTTGCATTACCATACATAGCATATGTAAGAAAGTGTAGCTGAACGGTGGTATTATGCATGGCCAATCACCGACAAAGGTTGTCATTGATGTAATGATTTGGATTAGGGGGTGTTCATAGCATGCTGCATGCAAAAGGAATGAACAAGAGTCCAGGGTGGTTGCATTTCTTTGTTCTTATAACTAATGTCATACTCATTGTATTTATTTTATGTTGCAGGGTGCTTACTCCAGCTGAGATTGATGATTACCTGGCTGAAGTGGAGTGATTTTGCCAAATCCTGCTTCTAACGAAGGATACCGAATTGTTTGAATGTATACTATTTTTAGTGTTAAAATTTGACTCTTGATTTCATCTATTTTGCTCCAAATTTCTCTATATTAGCGCAGACTTAATACTTCGTTGAAGTTTTATATGGCAACGTTACCGGCCTAAAATGCGTGCTGAAATGCTTACCATGCTGGACGAATGATCAAATTAAAAAAAAAAAAAAAGAGATTCAGACTTCTTGTTGAAGTGGCAAAGGATGATATCATGTAAAAACAGATGGTGGTGGTACAAAGATCTATTTATTAAAATAGAATGTTAAAAATTCATGACACTGCAACAACCATGATTGTTCTTATTTTTCTTCATTATGTTAAGTTTAAAGTTATATTTTTTATAAGATTTAAAATATTAATTTTTTTAACAATTCCATTCATGCATATTTTTATATGCATTAAATCACGTAGCATTTTATTTGCATTGTAAATGTTTCAATCATTTAAGTCATTATTTTTAAAATTTATTATCAATTGATGTTAACTTTTTTTCTAATGAAAGATTTTATTTATTTTTATTTTAGATAATTGTATTTTATTTTTAATATTCTCATTTTAGTCATAATTATTTTGTTTGTATGTAAATTTTTTAACTATCTAATATTTTATATAAAGCTTTGGTAATTATATAGTTGTGACATATATTTTATGAGCTTATGATATTCAATATACTAGTTTATATGTGAGCTGTATGCAAGTGGCTTTTATAGCACTTCTGGTCCCCAGAAATTGAAAGCAAATCCCTAATTGGAACTGTTATATTTGATTTATGCTAGATATCAGAGCCAATTATAAGTGACCAGAATACGGATCATGGGATTGTTTTTTTGGTTGACATTCATTCCTTGTCTGAATCTCAACAAAGTATAACGATTCCAGAGTCAATTCTCTATACATGAACGCTGCTCTAATAGAATATTCTGTTACTTTTTTTACGTGAGACAGCAGGCAGCGTTGCACTGCATTTATTATGGCATCACAAGCTATCAAGAACTACTAACGCATGCATTCTCTACTACAGGATGGGTGGTTCAACAAAGAAGCTTGCGCGAGCATCGGCACCACCGGTCGAATGACCTCGTGAGGTTGGGCCAATCAGTGTCGGAGGCGGAGAAGTCCTCGAGCCAGTTGCGGAGGATGATCTCCTGATCCTCGAACGGCAAGCCGGCGATGAGGTCTTGGATCACCTTCTCCATCTCCCACTTCTCCATTCCCGTTAAGCACAAGGCTCGTCACCCCTTGGCTTGCATAGCACAGTAGTGGTAGCCACAGCGCCAGTATCCCAAATCTTGCTTCCCTCGCTGCTTCCCACTCCTCAACGGCCTCCAGCTTACTATCCCAGCCTCTCGGCTTCTTCCCGGCCTTCCAGCACCATACGGGATAGCCTCTCTAACTCCGCTCTCGGCCATGGACGGCTTCGTCCGTGGCTCTACTCCAAGCTCCTTCGGCGGCCTCCAGCTCCTTCCCGGCTTCTAGCTCCTTCCCGGCCACAGATGTCTTGCCCCGGTCTCCGACTTCGTCCCGGCTTCTAGCTCCTTCTCGGCCATAGACGTCTCGCCCCAGCCTCCGACTTCGTCCCGGCTTCTAGCTCCTTCCTGGCCACGGACATCTCGCCTCGGCACTCTAGCTCGGCCACGAACGTTCCATCCCGGCCTCCAGCTTTGGCCCGACACTCCAGCTCGGCCACAGACATCTCGCCCCGGCACTCCAGCTTGGCCACAGACGTCACATCCTGGCCTCCAGCTTCAGCCCAGCCGCTCCCATGCGAGGGACCTCGGATCCGTCCCGGTCTTCCGGTCCTGTCCCAGCCGGCTCCCAGCTGTCTCAATCAATTCCTAACTATCCCATCTCAGACGGATGTGTGGCTCGTGATGGTGATGAAACTCCACCACCTTTTATCTCTCTTCCCTGCAGCGGTCAAAATCAAAAGGACATCCACTTTGATGGAGAACTTGACCCACCAACCAGCTGCAGCCACCCACTCTAACGGGACTTGGCCTGCAGTCCTGACATATCAAAGAAGGAAGCAAGATCTACCATTGCTGCCATCACCTTAAAGGCTCTGACAAGTAGCAGCACCCCAAGCCTCACAGTCATTAGCTCAGACACTTCACCCACAAAGTCATCATATGAGGCCTCAACCACTCAAACCGGACAAACTCTAAGCATCTATAAAATGGATAAGAGGGACCCCTGACCAGGTAACTGAGAACTCAACTCCAAGAACAAACTCATTACACTCCTAAATGACCATTCTTGCTCACAGAAAGCTCTTCTCTGAGCCTTTCTCTTTTTCTCTTTCGAGCTTCCTCAAGCTCACGGCTGTTGCCTAGAGCACTGACTTGAGCGTCGGAGGGTCCCTGTCGGAATCTCCGGTCCCTGGGACTTTTTGCAGGCTCCCAGATGCGAGAGGCTCGCTGAAAGATTCTGGGCTCGCTAGAGAAGGTGATCGGACGCTCGCGGACATTCGAGGGAGTGATCTGGTAACAACATATTGGCATGCCAGGAAGGAGGACGTACTGAAGGAAAGAGAGCTCTGTCTCCATGAGCTACAAGCCTTTGTCCCCTAAAACAACCAAGATGGTGATGACAAAAATCCAAGAGGCTTTCGCCAGTAATGCTGGGGGCACCCTCAACGAGCTGAGCAACAGGATGCTAGTTCTATGTTCCACCATCACCACCAGTTCAGGCCATTCAAGCAAAACACCGTGCCACCCTCACCCTGTAGATCCAAGCATTAATGGCAGTTATTCAAAAGCTATGGGAAGGATATTCCATGGCCGCGTGTCACAAACTCAGGAGCAAGAACAACCTCAAACTCAAGCTCATCGGCAATTTAAGGCTCAGGCTCGTTAGCCATCAAGAACGCCACTACTTGCCACCCAAATCCTAACTCCTAGTCACCTCAAGTATTTATGGGCATTTTTATTCCTAGTGGTGATAAGCCGAGACGTGTTGATGCTATTAATGCAAGGTGGGAGATAAGGACAAAGGGCTTTAACTATTGACTCCATCCTTTCCCTCTCTTCCCCTTTCTCTTTATCTCCGTTGCACCTAGAGCCAATCCAAGCCCAAGAACTCTGCGGGTTCCATTCCAGCTGCCCTCGGATTTCAGCACTGGTCCCCCCCCCACCTTAAATCAACATAGTTTCCTGGGAGGGCAGGTTATCAACTCAACAAAAGGTAGAGGTGGGCACTGGGCCGTGCCGCCCATGGCACGGCATGACCCAGGCCCACATGGCACGGCCCGGTACTGCTACAGTACTAGGCCGTGCCGGCACGGCCCAGTGAACCGTGCCGTGCCGGACGCGGAAAATTTTTTCTATTGGCCCAGCACGGCACGGCCCATGACGGGCCTGGGTCGGCCCGCCGTGCCATGCCGGCACGGCTCACCTGGGCCGTGCCAGGCGCGACCCACCTAGGGCCTGGCCCATGCACGGCTCAAATAAAAAAAATTATAAAAAAATATTTTTTTGATAAATTAAAAAATTATTAGGAATAAAAAAATTTTATTATATAAAGCCACCTTACAGGTGGGGGGTTTGGCATAGACCCCTACCAGTTTATTAATTTAAAATCAAAATGGTACAGAAGGGAGGGGGCTAGGCCTGACCTCCAAAACATAATACAATAAGCAAGGATAAAAAATAGAAAGAAAAAAATAAAGATAACTTACTTTAAGTTTTTAACAATTTAAAAAATAAAAATATACAATTATAAAAGTATAAATGACCCACTCATCACTCATCAGTCATCAGTAGTATTTGTGTCATCGTCATCTTCGCTGGTTAAGTCATATTCACCTTTATCTTGAAGCCTCACCTCAGCATCCAACCAGTCTTTGAAGCAGATAAGCATCTCAACTGTCTCGCCAGTCATCCTACTTCTCTTTTCGTCTAAAATACGTCGACCTGCACTGAAAGCGAATTCCGATGCTACTGTGGACATCGGCATAGCTAAAACATCTCGTGCAATGGCAGACATAACAGGATATTAATTTTAACACTCTTCCACCAAGCTAATACATCTAGACTTTCTATTTGATCTTCATCATATGCAGAATGAAGATTGTTTCGTAAATAAAATTCTAATTCATTACTTGAAGATGAAGAAGATGATGAAGCATGTGCGTGTCTTCTAATGAATGAAAAAATAGATGACAAACGAGATCTAGAAGAAGAAGCAGAGCTTTGAGCAGGTATTCTAGATCCACAAATTTTATCATTATATAAATAATAAATATTATTAAGAAGTCGTGTTACCTTGTCTTTAGCAGGTTCAGGATTTTGATTCATGTTTTCACAATAGTGATCAATTAAAAAAATTACACCATTTAATTTAACTCTAGGATAAAAAACAACAGCTAAGTTATGCAATGGATATATCCTATTCCAATATTCATTTCATTTAGTTTCCATATTATGTATAATAGGCATTAAGACTTCATGATATCTATATTCTTTAATTTTTTCACTAATTACATATGCTTTTTGTAAAAATGAACAAGAAGTTGGATAATAAATACCTGAAAGAACATTTGTAGCATCATAAAAAGTAACCAAAACATCTTTTAAAATTTTACCTTGATTCCAATCAGCTTCAGTCAATGTAAATCCTAATCCATGCTCATTAATATAAGCACTTAATAAGTTCTTATATGGGTATGCATCATGTATCATGGCATAGGTACTATTCCAACGAGTTATTACATCAAGTTAAATTTTTTAAAATGTTTACCATGATCTACATATAATTGTTTAAATTCTTGAAGTCTTGACCTTGAAGCATGAATAAAAGAAATTACATTTCTAATTTTTGAAATAACCTCTTGAATTATGTTCATGCCAGATTGAGCAGAAAGATTTAATATATGACATGCACATCTAATATGAAATAATTTTCCATCTAAAATGGGATGCAAAGAGTCGTTTAATAATGCAACAGCAGAATTATTTTTAGATGCATTATTAAAAGTAATTGATATTATTTTATTATTAATATTATATGAGCATGCGGTTTGATAAATAATATTTAAAATTTGTTGTCCTGAATGCAGAAAATCAAAAGCATGAAAAGCAATAATTCGTTTATTTAATTACCAATCATTATCAATATAATGAGAAGCAACAGAAATAAAACAATTACTACCTACAGATGCCGTCCAAATATCAGAAATTAAAGAAATTCTAGCATTTAAATTTGAGAGGCTTTCCGTTAAACTTTGTTTCATTGCTAAAAAGTTTATCATAGCCACTCTTCTAAAGGTACGCCTACTAGTTCTTTTATAAGCAGGTTGTAGGCCTAATTGGACATATCTTTCAAAATTATAAGATTTAGATAAACTAAAAGGTAATTCATCTTGAACTATTCATCTTACCAGTAATTTTCTTTGATTTTCGTGGTTATATGCAAAATTGCCTACAAGTAATCCCTCTTGTATATTAAGGAGTCCTTGCTGACTGGAATCATGCATCCTATGACTCTCTTGATGTCTTCTTAGATGCCCTGTTCCCCCAGTACTAGAACAACTGTAAAGTTTTACATATTTTTTACATTTTGCTTTATAGACTTCATCAACCATAATTCTATCGAAATCAATCCAAACATTACTAGTCCTCTTACGAGAAGAGGTTTGACACTCACTGACACTAGCTCTAGATGGAACTTGGAGTTGGGATTGGGATTGGGGTCCTTGGGGATTAGTTTCCTCACCCTCAGAAAAAGCGTGCATGTTAAAATACTTTCGTTAAAAGATGTCATATCTAAAATTTTTAATTAATAAATGCAAAAAAATAAAAACTAACCCACAAAAAGGAATTGAGAAAAGATCAGAGGTGGAGGCGTGGAGCTGAGATTTGTGAGCTTCCTCTTGCGCTCTCGCCTCTCAACAAGAATTGATCTTGTAGCACTTGACTACTTGCTTGAGCACTTGCCACTTGTAAGAACACTTGCAAACTAAAAATTAAATTGCTAATCTACTAGAGCACTTGTTAGAAGAGAGAAATAGTAGTAATAGAGGAATTGGTTTGGTGTGGTAAGAATGAGGGAGAGTTCATCTATTTATAGAATTTCTAATTTTTTTCTCCAAAGCTACCCTTTGATATAGCCGTTATATGACTGTTGGAAGGGGTAAAATGGTCTAAACCCTTCCAATAGCTTTTAACGGCTATATAGCCGTTAAAAACGAATATAGCCGTTTTTTAATGGCTATATAGCCGTTAAAAACGGCTGAAATAGCTGGTGCGGTGCCTAGGCACCAGGTGTGCCTAGGCTACAACGCGTGCTGGTGCCTAGGCACCAGCGCTGCCGTGCCATGGCACGGCTGTGGTGGACCGTGCCATGGCACGGCCCCCAAGCATGGCCCAACTGGGCCGTGCTGGCACGGCCCGTGGCCCATTTTAAATGGGCCATGGGTCGTGCCAAATTTAAATTTTTTAATGTGCCATTCCTGGCACGGCCCATTAACAAATGGGCCGTGCCAAGCACAGCACGATAATTTTTTAGGCACGGCACGGCCCAGTGCCCACCTCTAACAGAAGGAGACCAATTTCTTTAAAGAAAAAGCTCTCAAGCCTGTAATCAACGTCGACACCAAACACGATGCAAAGGCAAATAGCTACGAAAAAGCTAAGTACACTACACTTTGAGAAAAAGTTTCTTTTCATTAGTGTCTAAATGCATTACATGAAAACCCAACAAAATTAACCTTTCAAAGGGCTCTCGACAGTCCTGCAATCATAAGGTCACCCATAGGCCGACCGTGAAACCCCTGCGGCGGTTCAAGACCTTTGGTTCCAGTGACCTCGAGTCACCTCTTGGGTCGGCCATAAATACCCGAGACGGTTTCGGAGGAGCTCAGCGGCATCGCGGCTAACGGATACTACTCGGCCCGGCTAGGATATGACCCCGAGTTGGTTCAAATCCCTAACAGTCCGTACCTGCTCGAGTCACCTCTCGACCAGCACACAAACACCCGAGACGGTTCCGGAGGAGCTCAGCGGCATCGCAGCTAACAGATACCACTTAGCCTGGCTAGGATATGCCCCCGAGTCGGTTCAAATCCCTAACAGACTGTACCCGCTCGAGTCACCTCTCGGACCAGCACACAAACACCCGAGACGGTTCCGGAGGAGCTCAGCAGCATCGCGGCTAACGGATACCACTCGACCCAGCTAGGATACGCCCCCGAGTCATTCAAATCCCTAACAGCCCATACCCGCTCGAGTCACCTCCCGGACCAGCACACAAACACCCGAGACGATTCCGAAGGAGCTCGGCGGCATCGCAGCTAATGGATACCATTTAGCCTGGCTAGGATATACCCCCGAGTCGGTTCAAATCCCTAACAGCCTGTACCTGCTTGAGTCACCTCTCGGACCAATACACAAACACTCGAGGCAATTTTATTTCATCCCCCATGGCTCTATTTCTGCTTCGACAATTTTATTTCAGCCCCAACGGCTTTATCTCTGCCTTCGCGGCATTATTGCAGCCTCAGCGGCGTTATTGCAGCCTCAGTGGCTTTATCTTTGCCTCAGCGGCGTTATTGCAGCCTCAACGGCTTTATCTCTACCTCAGCGGCGTTATTGCAGCCTCAACGGCTTTATCTCTACCTCCACGGCATTATTGCAGCCTCAACGGCTTTATCTCTGTCTTAGTGGTGTTATTGCAGCCTCGACTGCTTTATCTCTGCCTCTGCGGTATTATTGCAGCCTCAAAGGCTTTATCTCTGTCTCAGCAGCGTTATTGCAGCATCATCGGTATCTCTGCCTCCGCGGCATTATTGCAGCCTCATCGGCTTTATCTCTGCCTCCGCGGCATTATTGCAGCCTCATTGGCTTTACCTTTGCCTCAATAGCTAATTGTCGAGCATCCTCCAAAAATTGGCTACGCTGCTTTGAGTGGTGGCGCAAGGTAATTAATTTACCTTCAAAATTGCTTAAAGTTCTACACTCCTTCAGCTTGGCGGTTGCGAGGCACACAAGCTCAAGGAGTGTAGGGGGCATTTGATGGGGCCAGTTGACCCCATGGGCAATAAAGGCAATAATTTTTGGACGGCATCCTCTCAAGATAGCAATTTTCAGACGATTTTCTTAGGCAGCAATCCTCAGCGGCCTTCTTGAGCGGCTTAATTCCTAAGCGGTCTCGCTGGTCTACTCGACCTTCTTTATAAAGGACTCACCCCGGCATTGCTCTCGGCTGCAACAAGCATCTCATTATAATGAAGAAAGAGAACAAGAAGGAAAAAAGGGCCACGAGGGTTCTCCAAGGGCCACCTTCAGTCATTAATGTCTGGTAGTCAAGTCAATGGCTGGAGCATTTAATGGTACAGAAATGGTCATGATGACTTAGAGATCATTTAATGGAATGGAGCGTGCGTAATGAGAAGAGAAGAGAAAGTCCGAGTCGGCCTCCTCCAACTCTCTTCCAAGTCGGCCCAGCCCAGCATCGTCCCGTCCTCTTCCAAGTTGGCCCCACCCCGGCATCGTCCCGCTTAGCCTCCGCAACCACGACCAAGGTATTTATGGCCTCATAAAGGCCACGTGCATTCACTTACTTTAAGGAATTTAATGCATTACTTCTTTCCATGCATTAAGGCATTTATGGCTGCCACGTTGGCCCTTTTGGCACCCTTACATGAGAAAGGATGGCGTAATGAAGTCGAGGCAGGGAGTTCTTGACTCCACGTCTCACAGAAGTCCTTGACGGCCTCCAACTTATTGTCCCAGCCACCTAGCTTCTTCCCAGCACCGTACCGGACAGCCTCTCTGACTCCGCTCTCAGCCATGGACGGCTTCGTCCGTGGCTCTGCTCCAAGCTCCCTCGGCGGCCTCCAGCATCGTCCCGGCTTTTAGCTCCTTAGCTCCTTCTCGGCCACAGACATCTCACCCCGGCCTCCGACTTCCTCTCGGCTTCTAGCTCCTTCCCGGCCATGGACATCTCGCCTCGGCACTCCAGCTCGGCCACGGACGTCCCGTCCCGACCTCCAGCTTCGGCCCGGCACTTCAGCTTGGCCACGGATATCTCGCCTCGGCACTCCAGCTCGGCCACAGACGTCTCGTCCTGGCCTCCAGCTTCAGCCCGGCCGCTCCCATGCGAGGGACCTCAGATCCGTCCCGGCCTTCCGGTCCTGTCCCAACCGGCTCCTAGCCGTCTCAATCAACTCCCAACTCTCCCATCCCAGACGGATGTGTGGCTCATGATG
This sequence comes from Calamus simplicifolius, assembly GCA_900491605.1. NCBI lineage: Eukaryota > Viridiplantae > Streptophyta > Magnoliopsida > Arecales > Arecaceae > Calamus > Calamus simplicifolius. Next base: position 766,870 of record UESW01001317.1, read on the forward strand.
GTGATGAGACTCCACCACCTTTTATCTCTCTTTCCTGCAGCAGTCAAAATCAAAAGGACATCCACTTTGATGGAACTTGACCCACCAACCAGCTGCAGCCACCCACTCTGACCGGACTTGGCCTGCAGCCCTGACATATCAAAGAAGGAAGCAAGCTCTACCATTGCTGCCATCACCTTAAAGGCTCTGACAAGTAGCAGCACCCAAGCCTCACAGACATCAGCTCTGACACTTCACCTATAAAAGTCATCATTATGAGGCCTCAACCACTTAAACCGGATAAACTCTAAGCATCTATAAAATGGATAAGATGGACCCCCGACCAGGTAACTGAGAACTCAACTCCAAGAACGAACTCATTACACTCCTAAACGCTCATTCTTGCTCATAGAGAGCTCTTCTCTGAGCCTCTCTCTTTTTCTTTTTTGAGCTTCCTTAAGCTCACGATTGTTGCCCAGAGCATTGACTTGAGCGTCGGAGGGTCCCCGCTGAAATCTTCAGTCCCCGAAACTTTTTGCAGGCTCCCAGACGCAAGAGGCTCGCCAAAAGATTCCGGGCTCACTGGAGAAGGCGATCGGATGCTCGCGGATGTTAAAGGAGGGTGTTCTGGCAACAACAATTGGCATCCTCATTCAAATTAAATTATCTGTTATTGCAATAACTAATTTAAATTTAAGAAAAAAATTGATGCAAGTTAATAATTTTCTTAATTTTATTTTAGAAGTTTAAGATATTATTCCTTTATGAGTCTCATTCAAATTAACTACTTTGAGGTTACATCGTCCATGTATATTATATATATATTGTTGCTTCGTTTTCAAGCTTCTAGGGGATTAATAGAAGATATATCAGACGGACAGGAGATGTTACATTAGATCATCTCACCGGTTATTTTGACGATCGGACCCTGTACCCTAGGATGAGCGGTCAAAGACAGCGAGGCCAGCCCCGGACGCGAACGCCCACCGCGCGATCGCCTCCCCGATGTCCGAGCACGCCCTCAGTTTGTTCGTAATCCACAGCAGCTCGTGCGCCAGCTTCTCTGCCTCCAGCCACTCGTTCACGCTCGCATGCAAGCATATAGCTCGTTTGAGTATATAGCATTCCCTTGATCGCGAAGAGGAGCTTGAAGGAAGTGAGATCATATGTGCCTAAAGTCATCGATACCATTTCGAAGGCCACTGAGGTAGGCTTTCTTGGAGGTAGGCTTTCTTGGAATATTGCACTAATATTACTGTGACCAAATGACCATCTTATCAAATTTTGGTGCAGAGATTGATCGAACACGGGGCAGTGGATCTGGTGGTGCCGGGGAGTCCACCCATTGGATGCTTTCCTCTGTTCCTCACGCTTTACATGAGTTCGAACAAAGAAGATTACGACCCTCGAACTGGGTGCTCAAGAAGCTGAACAATCTGAACAGATACCACGATAGGCTGCTGCGTCGGTTATGATGGGAAAGAATCCGTATACGAGCAAATACTAGCAGACCGTATACGCAGCGGAATAATAAATAAAAATGCGTAAACCACACAATCACAGAAACACCAAGATTTACGTGGAAAATCCCTTCAAGATAAAGGAAAAAAAACCACGGGCAAGCCAGAGAAGAAGATCCACTATAAAATAATAAATATCCAAGTCTCAAAGTCCCTTGCCAGAACTTGAGAAACATCACAAGAGAATAATAGGGATATAAGGATTACGTCACCGAAAAATACGGTCTCCTGCGTTACCTCCTTATTTTCTTCCCTTCTCTTCTTCTTCTCTTGTTTTTCTTCTGCAGCACCTTCACGTGATTCCTGGAGTGGAAGTCCTCCCACATAGTTAAGCACCAAGCCCCCTAGCAATCCATGCTCCTAGAAAAAAGAAATACCTGCTACATGCTTCTTCTCTTTTTTTTTCAGACGGCTGCTCTTAAAAAAGAGAAAACCCAAAAAAGGAAGGCGGCTACTCTTTTATAAAAGAGAGAGAACAAATCCTGGTAGAAAAAGGAGTAGCGCTCCCTTTTGCCCTAATGGGCTGAATAAGTGGGCCATGGGCCCAACAACCTCCCCCTTCAGCCCATAAGGGAGGCTGTCTCATGCTTCCTTAGTGTGAAATCATGCCGACCAGCTGTCGGCATATCTCTTGCCTTTCTTTTGATAAGGTCTTTGTCAACATGTCTGCCCCATTTTCATCTGTGTGAATTTTCTGAAGCTGTAACTGCTTCTCTTCAAACACATTTCGAATCCAGTGGTATCTCACATCTATATGCTTTGACTTGAAATGAAAAGTTGGGTTCTTGCACAAGTGGATGGCGCTCTGGCTGTCACAATGTACCACATAATTTTTCTGTTTCAATCCCAATTCATGTAAGAATTCTTTCATCCATAGCATCTCCTTACAGACTCAGTAGCAGCAATATATTCTGCCTCTGTGGTAGAGAGAGCTACACACCTTTGCAATCTGGATTGCCATGACACAGCTCCCCCTACAAAAGTAAGTATGAAACCTGATGTGGACTTCCTTGTATCAATATCTCTCGCCATATCTGCATCTGTGTAACCAATCAGCACAGCTGGACCACCCCCAAAGCTTAAACAAACTTTGGAGCTTCCTCTGAGATATCTGAAGATCCACTTCACTGCTGCCCAATGCTCTTTCCCTGGATTTGCAAGAAATCTGCTAGCAACACCCACTGCATATACGATGTCTGGCCTTGTACATACCATCGCGTACATCAAACTTCCGACTGCTGAAGCGTAAGGAACCTTCTTCATTTTGTCCTTCTCCTCATCACTTGAAGGACTTTGCTCTGAGCACAACCTGAAGTGACCTGCAAGAGGAGAACCAACTGGCTTTGCATTGATCATACTGAACCTATCCAATACCTTCTCAATGTACTTTTTCCTGTGACAACCATATTTTCTTGATTCTTCTATCACGGAAAATCTGCATACCCAGTATTTGCTTTGCTGGTCCCATATCCTTCATTTCAAACGAATTGCTTAGCTCCTTCTTCAACCTGTCAATCATAGACATATCTTTCCCAAGAATAAGCATGTCATCAACATAAAGTAGGAGTATGACAAAATCCTCACTAAACCATTTGATATACACACAATGATCTGAAGCCATTCTTTTGTATCCATTTTAGCCATAAATGAATCAAATTTCTTGTACCACTGCCTTGGAGCTTGCTTCAGCCCATATAAGCTTTTTTCAATCTGCAGACAAGATTTTCTTTACCTTTGACTTTGAAGCCTTCTGGTTGCTCCATATAGATTTCCTCCTCCAAATCACCATGAAGAAAAGCTGTCTTCACATCTAATGCTCAACCTCCAAGTCTAGACTAGCAGCAATACCTAGAGCAACACGAATTGAAGACATTTTAACAACAGGAGAAAAAATCTCTTCAAAGTCAATACCTTTCTTTTGACCAAAGCCTTTCACAACCAATCTGGCCTTGTACTTTGGTTGAGAACAATGCTGTTGAGTCTTTAACCTGAAAACCCACTTGTTCTTTAAAGCCTTCCTTCCTCTTGGTAGTTCCACTAAATCATATGTGTGTTCTTCTGTAAGGCATCCATTTCTTCCAGCATACCTACTAACCACTCCTTTTTCTGCTCACTTTCAACTGCCTCCTGGTAACATTCTGGTTCACCTGCATCAGTAAGCATTATATATTCATCTGTAGAATACCTTTTAGAAGGTTGACGTTGTCTGATAGATCTTCTCAGCTGAGGCTCTGTAGGAGGTTGCTCCTGATCTCCTTCCTGCTCAACATGTCCTACAGGTGAGTTAATACCTGCTCCTGCACTATTTTCTTGCACATCTCCCCTATCACCCTGATTTACTAGAGGAGTAACTGGATCACAGTCTGTTAATCCTCCTGCAGAAGACTTGACTGACACCTCCTTCTTGAAGTCTTGAAGGGTTTGATCTTCAAAAAATACCACATCTCTGCTTTTGAATACCTTCTGCTTTTCTGGATCCCAAAGTCTATAACCAAACTCATCATGCGAGTAACCAAGCAAAGCACATTCTTTTGTCTTACCATCCAGCTTGGACCTCTCAATGTCTGGAACATGTGCAAATGCACGACAACCAAACACTCTCAAGTGCTTATAAGAGACATCTTTTCCTGACCATACACGCTCTGCAACATCACAATCTAGAGCTGTATATGGTGACAAGTTTATTACATCAACCGCTGTCTTCAATGCCTCATCCCAAAATCTTTTAGGTAACTTGGACTGTGAAAGCATACATCTGATCTTTTCCATAATGGTGCGGTTCATTCTCTCTGCAATTGCATTATGCTGAGGAGTACCAGGAACTGTCATCTCATGTTGAATGCCATGTGATCTGCAATAATTATCAAATAACCCTGTGTACTCACCACCATTATCTGACCTTATACATTTCAGTTTCTTTCCTATCTCTCTTTCAACTCTGGCATGAAACTCTTTGAAGACATTAATAACCTGATCTTTAGTCTTCAAACCATAGACCCAAACTTTTCTAGAAAAATCATCTATAAAAGTGACAAAATAAAGTGCACCACTGATGCCTAGAACATTAACTGATCCACTAGGAGTTTTTGTCCTCAGAGGACCACAAACATCTGTATATATACGATCAAAACATGCATTTTTCTAGATAAAGCAGGACTAGCAAAAGAAACTCTATGTTGCTTGCCAACCAAACAATCAACATATGGGTTCAGATGTACACCTTTGAAGTCTGGTAGAACTTCTTCCTTAAAAAGAACTTGCAGCCCCTTCTCACTCATGTGTCCCAGTCGTTTATGCCACAACTCCATGCTGAAGTCGTTCTCTGTAACATTCAACTGTTCACCATAAGCTTTAGCCTGCAACCTGTATAAAGTGTGATATTTCTTCCCACTGGCTACAACAAGTGAACCTTTACTGAGCTTCCATTGCCCTTTATGAAATCTGCTATCAAAATCTTCATCATCAAGTCTTCCAACTGAGATTAAATTTAGCCTCAAGTCAGCTACATGCCTTACATCCTTGAGCACCAACTTACAGCCAAGATTGGTCTTCATATGGATGTCACCCATGCCAATGATGTCTGTTGTGCCTTGATTTCCCATCTTGACAACACCAAAATTTCCAGTCTTATATGTAGAAAAAAACTCCCTCCGTGGTGTAGCATGATAAGAAGCACCTGTGTCAATCACCCACTCATGATTCTGACACTCACATGAGAAGATACCATCATAAGTAGACAAAATCAAATAATCATCACTCTGCACAGTAGCTGTGATGTTCTCCTTTGACTCTGTATCCTCCACTTCTTTTCCCTTTTTCTTACTCTTCTTAGGCTTCTTACACTGATTCTTGTAGTGCCCTTTCTCACCACAGTTATAGCAAGTAATATATTTTCTTGACCTTGATTTGCTTCTACCCTTGTATGAATTGTCTCTATTTCTAGACTTTGACCGTCCTCTATTCTCTGAGACAAGTGCCTGTGAATCAATCTGAGAAGTTGCTGAATTTTTCTTCTTAACTCCTCATTCAACAAACTGCCTGTTACTTGACTCATGGTGATAACACCGTCTGGTGCAGAATTACTGAGGGAAACTACCAGTGTCTCCCAACTTTCTGGCAATGAACTGAGAAGTAACAATGCGTGCAACTCATCATCAAGAGGCATTTTCATAGAGGATAACTGGTTATTAATACTCTGCATTTCATTTAAATGCTCAGCAATAGAAGCACCCTCTTTATATTTCAGATTCACTAGTTTTCTGATCAAGAAAGCCTTGTTGCCAGCTGTTTTTCTCTCATATAGACTTTCTAACTTTTTCCAAAGAGAGTTTGCAGAAGTCTCAGTGGAAACATGGTGAAAGACACTATCATCCAACCATTGCCGAATAAAACCGACTGCCTTCCGATCTAACATGATCCAAGCATCGTCTGTCACTATAGCGGGCTTTGCTTTGACCCCTTCTAAAGGTCCATATAGATCCTTGCAATATAAGAGGTCCTTCATCCTTGGTTTCCATATCATCCAATTGTTTCGTTCAGACTGATCATGCGGGAAACATTACCGGCCTCCATGCTCGCACACACACAAAAAAAAATTCACAGGCTCTGATACCAGTTGATGGGAAAGAATCCGTGTATGAGCAATACTAGCAGACCGTAATACGCAGCGGAATAATAAATAAAAATGCGCAAACCACACAATCACAGAAACACCAAGATTTACGTGGAAAATCCCTTCAAGATAAAGGAAAAAAAACCACGGGCAAGCCAGAGAAGAAGATCCACTATAAATAATAAATATCCAAGTCTCAAAGTCCCTTGCCAGAACTTGAGAAACAATCACAAGAGAATAATAGGGATATAAGGATTACGTCACCGAAAAATATGGTCTCCTGCGTTACCTCCTTATTTTCTTCCCTTTCTTCTTCTCTTGTTTTTCTTCTGCAGCACCTTCACGTGATTCCTGGAGTGAAAGTCCTCCCATGTAGTTAAGCACTAAGCAGTAGCCCTTCCTTCTCTTCCCCTAGCAATCCATGCTCCTAGAAAAAAAGAAATACCTGCTACATGCTTCTCCTCTTTTTTTTTCAGACGACTGCTCCTTAAAAAGAGAAAACCCAAAAAAGGAAGACGGCTACTCCTTTTATAAAAGAGAGAGAACAAACCCTGGTAGAAAAAGGAGTAGCGCTCCCTTTTGCCCTAATGGACTGAATAAGTGGGCCATGGGCCCAACAGGTTATTGGAGCAGCTCCGAATCATATACCCACGGTTAAGGTTCAGTTATGCGGATTACTATGGTCCTGCGATTCGATTCGCTCAACATATCCAGAGCTTTATGGTGAATATATAGAAGATTGTTATACATATCACTTTTAAATTATTAGTTTAATGTGTTTGATTGTTTATATAATTATAATTTAAAGTTTTTTTAGGACATTAGATGTTAAAGTTTATTATCATGTTAATCTTAATTTTTTATTAAAATTTAATTTTTATTATTAATAATTTATAAATATATTATAAATTTTTTATTAAATAATTAAATCGATAGTCCAACCGATGATCCGATCGATTGAACCAGTGACCCGATGACCTAAGCCCTTATTCATCCAGGTCTAACAACTGTGTGAGAGAGCTCTTCCTATGGCTGTAGAGTGGGCGCCGAGCCCATCCCCACTTCCTTCATGCAAAACAGTGGCTGTCGAGGAGGGCTGCTTCTTGTCGATCAATCCTTGAACGCCAAAATCCAGCAGGGAAAGAACAGCAGGCGAGGGAGGGAAGATATCCGTTATGAAGCTGGACGTTAGCCCCGCCCCCCCTATGGCTTCACCAGGTACCGCACAGTGCTCATGGGGCCGCCGCCACTCTCTCCAGTGACCACCGCCACCGAGGCGGCAGCCACGAGCATGTTCGATGCCTTGGTCGCAGTGGAGACGAATAAGGAGTCATGATTCCACTGGAAGGCCTCGCTATGACGCCTTTGTCGACGGCCAAGGCCAGGTTGGAAGCCGTCACCAAGGCCATCTCTCTCCCTCGCTCTTTCTCTCTCTTTCTCTTTCTCTCTAGATGGTAGATACGCTGGCGAGGAGGAGAACAGGAGAGGATGAGTTTCCCTCTAATATTTTGGCTCGATCAAGGGTTACGTCACGTTTTTCGGTGGTAGGCTTGGTTGGTTTGATTAGATATACATGCAGGCTTACAGCGCTGATAAAAGGGGTTGAAAAGGCTCCTCTTTTTTTGTTCGCATTCACTTCAGGCGGTGGGCTGAGTGATTTTTCTATCCGACCAAATATTCTTGGTAGTTACCTCGAGACCATTTGGAGTTGCTGATTGGATGGTGGCTGAATTAAGGAAATGATGCTGTCTGTATTAGAAATTAATTAAACAATCTACATAATATTGTATAAAATTAATAGATAGGATCTTTGTATTATCTTCTCTCGAATATCTGAATCAGGATCTTGATCTTCCTCTCGTTCTGAATCAGCTGCAGATCTACTTCTCAGGATCTTGATCTACTGCTTCAAGAACCTTGATTGAGTGCTTCCAATCAATGAGCTATCACACACGATGATGTATGCCCTCACGATATGCTCTTGATCAGGGACTCAACATCTCTTCTTGCTTCTGGTTTTCTTTCGATTATTTTTTGTTATCGAAAGCCTTAAAAGAGATCTCTATTTAAAGAGATGTCTTAACTTCCTTCCACCGCCTACTCCCATCAAAGTACGCGTTTAAGCGTTTAACATTATTTAAAGAGATTTCGTTACCACTCATTAACTAGTGGATGTCGTTGAAAATTATTTGCAAAGGATCATCTACTAAAACGGGATACTACATTCTCCCACTTGGTCAGTATATTTTATCTTAATCCATAATTCTCGACACTAAACAAGAAACTAAATACATGAATCATAGCGATAGTTCCTCTATAATTGAGTATATCTTCTATGTATTACAATGCATTCAATTTCTTTACCACTATTCCAATGCGACAACATAACATAATGAATAAACCATATGTTTATTCGGAGTCCAAAAGAAAAGTTTGTCATTTCTCGAAAGTCAAACAATGTGTACACCTGAATGAGAAATAAACAAATAATTGAAATAAGAGTTTCTTTGTACAAATTGTTATCCATGCAATTATATCATGGAACCAACTCCCATTCGTATCACATGATCCTTAAAATTTTTAATTGGCATGCCTTTAGTCAAAGGTTCAGCTATCATCAATTCAGTACTAATGTGTTCTATGACCACTTTGTTTTCTTTAACATGTTATCTTATGGCTAAATACTTAATGTCGATATGTTTACTTCGACTACCACTCTTATGATTTTTAACCAAAAATACAGCAGCTGAATTGTCATAGTACAGTTTAATTGGCCTAGCAATAGAGTCAACAATTCTAAGCCCTGAGACGAAACTCTTCAATCATACACCTTGCGATGTAGCCTCAAACAAGCAATGAACTCCGCTTCCATAGTAGAGGTAGCAGTCAAGTCTACTTTGCACTCCTCCATGATATGGCTCCACCAGCTAGCACTACAACAATTTTTTAATTAGACTACGTCTAAAAAATGTAGTATTTTATATGACTACATTTTCTAAACCGTAGTCTAGGTGAGTGTAGTTAAAAGTGTAACTGTAGTTAAAAGTCCCTCTTTTAGACTACGTTTTTAGACGTAGTTAAAAGTCAAAAAAACGTAGTCTTTAAATACATTTAGACTACGTTTTTATTGAAAAATGTAGTCTAAAGTCGAAAAAACGTAGTCTTTAAATATATTTAGACTACGTTTTTATCAGAAAACGTAGTCTAAAGTCAATAAAACGTAGTCTTTAAATACATTTAGACTACGTTTTTATCAGAAAACGTAGTCTAAAGTCGAAAAAAACGTAGTCCTTAAATACATTTAGACTACATTTTTATCAAAAAATGTAGTCTAAAATCAAAAAAACGTAGTCTTTAAATACATTTAGACTACGTTTTTATCAGAAAATGTAGTCTAAAGTCAAAAAAACGTAGTCTTTAAATACATTTAGACTACGTTTTTATAAGAAAATGTAGTCTAAAGTCGAAAAAACGTAGTCTTTAAATACATTTAGACTACGTTTTTATAAGAAAATGTAGTCTAAAGTCAATAAAACGTAGTCTTTAAATACATTTAGACTATGTTTTTATCAGAAAATGTAGTCTATTATGAACATTTAGACTACATTTTATATTAAAAATGTAGTCTAATATCAAATCCTGTCATACAAACATATAATTTCAATTCCAAAAAAATCCTAAAAATATTGAATTCTTCGTGCAAACTGTCATACAAACATTTACTGTCATACAAACATATAGTTTCAATTCCAAAAAACCTCAAATACATTGTCCAATACTATCATACAAACATCTTTCCACATAACATTTCTTCAAATGCAACCTTGTAAGTACTCGACCCATTCTCCACGCATAATGTCGATCTCTTCTTGTTTATAAGTTTTCTTCTCGCCAAACTGCATATATACATAAGTTAATCAGAAAAGAGCACTAAATAACACATGATACAAAAATCTAAAATCATAAAAAGTACTACTTATATGAATCATGTACGCAATAATAACAAACCTTTTCATATAAGTTACTCATAAAAAGAGCACTAAATAATACATGACATAAAAACCTAAAATCATAAAAAGTAGAACTTATGTGAATCATCTACGCAATAATAACCTACGTACCTTTTCATCGGTTGAAATGATATAATTCTCGATGATCTCCTTCATATACATGATGACATAATAGCCACATTCAACACCAGATGGTTGCTTTGGACACTTGAAAAATGAATTTAAAAGTTTTTATAAGATTAAAACAAATAAGATCTAATTTTATGAATTATTAAAAAGAATATGCAACTCAATATACCTTAATTGACTCCCAAGTAAGTGTTTTTCTTGCAACTCGGTCAGCTTTAGCATTGTATATTTTGAGTGCACTAATTTAACAAAGTATAGTAATAGTGTGAGACTCAAATGATATAATTTAGACAAATTACTGCAAAATTAAAAAGAAATAAATACTTACGTATTAATAACACCTTCAATTCTTTTCCCACTGAACGTCCAATAGAATCACAAAAATACACTTTGTCCCCATGAGGGTCAATAACCACCAAGGACCAGTGATCCCTTCATAAACATAATAACAATAATCAACAACTTAATATCAAAAGTATCAAATTTCATTAAAAAAAACTTACCCAGAGTTATAAGGAGCTAGAAACAATTGATCCACATAACAACGCTCTAATCTTTTAGCAATCAAATCTGA
>UESW01001317.1:792301-831099 GCA_900491605.1 Calamus simplicifolius
CTGGCATCTCTATCAATTAAATTCTTGCTGCTTGTATGCAGCATCTGGCATCCCTATTGTATCTGTTGAGTCTATGTCAGTTTTACACCCAGGATTCGATCCATATATATCTGGAAATAACAGTTGGATTTTGTTTCACTTGTTTGGTATCCTTTTTCGGTTTGTATAGAACAATGAGGGGGAGGCAATTGGTGTTGCTAAGTTGGATTGCCTCAACAAATTTATTTCTATATAATAATTTGTTGGATATGATTGCACACTAATCCAGTTCTCCTCTCAAGTGCTAAGCCAATCACAGGGCAATGTCTCATTCTAGTGCCGAGTTGCATGTTGAATAACTTAGGTGTTCCACTAATCCCTTTCTTGTAGGCTTCTGTTGGGCATTCTTTAGGTCATTATGTTGTGCTGAAATCCACTGATCTGTTTTTGAATACTGAAAACAATGGCAAAATCATAAAACAAACTGTATTAAGAAAGAAAGTATGGACGATTTCAGCTGTATTAGCTTGCAACTTCTACTAAAATTAGTTTCTGTATCAAATCATAATTCTTGCTGCTTATATGCAGAACCTGGCATCTCTATCAATTATAATTCTTGCTGCTTGTATGCAACATCTGGCATCCCTATTGTATCTGTTGAGTCTATGTCAGGTTTTACACCCAGGATTCGATCCATATATATCTGGAAATAAACAGTTGGATTTTGTTTCACTTGTTTGGTATCCTTTTTCGGTTTGTATAGAACAATGAGGGGGAGGCAAATTGGTGTTGCTAAGTTGGATTGCCTTCAACAAATTTATTTCTATATATCATAATTTGTTGGATATGATTTGCACACTAATCCAGTTCTCTCCTCAAGTGCTAAGCCATCACAGGGCAATGTCTCATTCTAGTGCCGAGTTGCATGTTGAATAACTTAGGTGTTCCACTAATCCCTTTCTTGTAGTCTTCTGTTGGGCATTCTTTAGGTCATTATGTTGTGCTGAAATCCACTTGATCTGTTTTTGAATACTGAAAACAATGGCAAAATCATAAAACAAACTGTATTTAAGAAAGAAAGTATGACGATTTCAGCTGTATTAGCTTGCAACTTCTACTAAAATTAGTTTTCTGTATCAAATCATAATTCTTGCTGCTTATATGCAGAACCTGGCATCTCTATCAATTATAATTCTTGCTGCTTGTATGCAGCATCTGGCTTCCCTATTGTATCTGTTGAGTCTATGTCAGGTTTACACCCAGGATTCGATCCATATATACTGGAAATAAACAGTGGATTTTGTTTCACTTGTTTGGTATCCTTTTTCAGTTTGTATAGAACAATGAGGGGGAGGCAAATTGGCATGGGTGAGAAACAAACTGTTTTCTAGGTTTACAACATCCAATATGCCTGGGGAAAAGGAAATTCAAAATTCTGTAGATGTGTGGATTTAATATTCTGCTGGCTGCCTAGACTATCAGATTCCAAAATAACTCAAGAGCGTGGTTGTCATCACTGGAGATTAGGTCTGCCATAAGCTATCATCTGATTATCAATTTAGTTGATCAAGACCTTATCAGTTGGACTCATGAGTGCCACCCTCCATGGCACCATCCACACCTTACATCCAACCCTATGAAGAGAAACCTATGAATATTTACATCATCTGAGTTTGTGAAGGTTACAAATTTTTCCTTGGTTGCCACCTGCATCATTAATTCTGGCATCTAACCTCATGTAGATTTTCTTCTGTTTGCTGCCATTCATAAGATATCTCTTTGCCTCAGACAATTGAGAAACAAAGACAGAGAGCTTTATAAAGTGATTAAATTTTAAGGTTCTCAAGAGGAGATGCTTCCAGTTCCATTACAATGTTTACATAAGGGCTTAGAGGGACAGCCCGGATTCCTCATCCTCTTCAAGGGTGGAGGTGTACACAAAGTAGAGGGCCCAGATGAGACCAAACACACCAAGCAGGATCCACCCCAGGAGGTTGTTGCTGACTCCCAGGCTGAGCCCTGTCCCTTCAGTGGTCATCCTCTCATCGACCAGGGCCAGGACCGGGTTTGACACGCTCAACACGCCTGCTGCTGCAAGCAATGACACTCCCATGCTCAAACCGGTGACTGATGGCTTGGCCTCTGAGGAGCACCTCACCCTTCCACCTCTCACTTTAATCTGAGGCAGTCCTGAACATCCCATATCCAAGACAAAATTGTCAGCAATTTGGCAAAGATGATGCGTAATAATCATATGTGAGTTTACCTAACACCGGCGACGAGGAGATGACGGTGAGTCCTCCGGGCACGGCGGCGCGTGCAACTCTTGAAGTCAGTGTGGTGGCACTGATGGGGCCATTTCAGCGTGTCCTCGAGAAGGGGAGGAGGAGAGTTGAGGTGAGGAACTTGGGTGGTGACTAGCAATGAGAGTTATGTGGCTGTGTGTGGGCACTGGATTACTTCATTTAAGGGGTTACCAAAATATTACATGAACCTGTGCCTTTCAGCGCGCCCGCACAAAATTAAAAAAAAAAAAAAAAGAAAATTAAGACCATTGGCTAGGTATAGATAGGGTGGATAGCCTTCCTTTCAAACCTCATCCTTTCGCACCTCATCCTCTCACAGCAACCACTAACTTCCACGTGGATACATAATCTTCATAATGTTCACTAAAAACAACTACATGATATACTATAGAAAGTACAGAGACGTTGGATAATAAGACCGAAAAAAATCCTAAGCATATAATCTATCTTGATTACCTATAATTAAAAGATTCATCAGATAACTGCGACATGTGTTTTAAATAAAAATCTATCCTTCAGCGATAATTTGAATTACCTTAATAAAAATCTATCCTATAGTAATCTGGATTATCTCTCATGAGGTAATTTAGATTACCTTAGGAAAGGTTGCTATCCACATTATTATGTTGTAATCTAATAATTTTTTTTAACAAAATTGCTCATGTCTCTTTTATAAAAATAAAATCATTTCTTTTCTCAAACAAAATTATTTTCTTTTTTTTCTCTTTTCTCATGTCTCGCGGTCATTTCTCATATCTCTAAATAAAAATAACCATGTTATTATTCATCCATAGAAGAAAAAAAAAAGAATAAAAAAATAAAATAAAAATAAAAATAAAAAATATATAGTTATAAGAAAGTTTAATTAAAAAATAATAAAATAATAAAAAGTTAAAAAATTTTAATTACTATTTTTTAATTTATAAAAATTATTAAAAATAATAAAATAATAAAATTAAATTAATTAAAAATAATGAAAATAATATGGGGAAGAAGGGAAATTTTTTTAGCTTTTTTTTTGTGCGAGTGATAATACAAAGCGAGTACTAATCAACTCAATTGATCGAATACAATATTTGCTGTAAAATACCCTGCCTCCAATCCAGCGTAATGAGTCACTGACGCTCCATCCAAACTCTGTGTATATCTGAATTAGCTCTACGATAGATATGACGAATCTGACTCTGTACTTCTGCCAACGGATATCAATCATAGAATCATCTCAATAATGAGGTTATGAGCATAAAGAAAATTTTTTAGCTTCAACAACGCATATAAGAGAGTAATAGATTTGACACATGTTTGAACCCCAATTTTTTGGTACCAACGATCTTGAAGGACAAGGCACCAAAATTTCATAAGAGCTGATCGTCATTTTGAGAGGTTCTATCTATCAATTACGACTATTTACCACTGCGAACGACACATCCTTAGCAAGTCATATAGTTTTGCATGACCTTAATCCAATGCGATGATCCCGTTTCGACTTAGTTCCATATTCAAGCCATAATTTTGGATCTAAACCCAATTTATTTACTAATTGAATTAGACTAGATTAAATCGATGAAAAAAATTTTATATTTGTTATTGGGATTTGATCAGAATCAATTATAACCTATATGCTTTTCGAATATTTAAATTTTATTCTTTCAAAAAGTAAATATTCAAGTTTGAATTGAGTTAGTTTTACATTACAGTTAGATATCTAGCTATTATTTAGCTAAAATATAATAATTAATTATTAATTATAGAATCATTTAAAATTTTAACTCATTCAAGTTATTGATCCACAAACAATGATTTAATATAATTAGGATGAAAAAAGAATTAATTTAACGAATTAGTGAGGATACTTAAAGTAAAAATAAAATAAAAAATATATAATTTAAATTTATAGAACAGATCGAATTAGGTTTAGATAATATTAGATCTATATATAGTTGAGCTGAATTAGATCGAAAAATATAAGATCTAGTACTAATATAAAATTTAGATTAAATATGATTTACAAACCTAATACAATTCATGAACTTTTAAACATGGATTAATGTAACGTGGGTTCTGATTAGGTTAGGGTTAGGTCAGGATTAAATATTTCATTATTATTTAACTATACAGCACCAAATCCGCCTTGAAATCTAGGCAATCACGAAATCAAGTTTAGGCTCACTTCATAGACGGCTCAGATATCTCGGGGGCACAGACAACAGCTTGGAATAAAATATGACGGAAGCGGTTATAACTCGATTTATGCTCAAAACAACCTTCCCTCTAGCTTCGGCAGGCCTCCGCGTTTCGCGCCTGTTTTCAACTCTCCCTCATCCATCTAATAGAGCGAAGGTTTTGATAGAATCCAGGGTTCTTAGACGGAGATGTGATGGTACGGGAGGGATGGGCCGCAGCGGCCGAGGCCAACGGCGCGGCGAAGAAGAAAGCGGCGGCCTCGACGAGGAGCTGGATCCTGTTGGACGCATCCGGGGAGGAGCAGGTCCTGGACGAGGACAAGTATGCCATCATGCACCGGGTCCAGATCAACGCCCGGGATCTCAGGATCATTGATCCCCTTCTCTCTTATCCCTCCTCCATCTTGGGACGGGAGAGGGCCATTGTTCTCAATCTCGAGGTGGTTTCCCATCGATTTGATCGCCTTTGCGCCTATTTGTTTTTATCTATGCAACTTCTTGTTTCTAACGTGCTAATGCGTCTTTTTTTTTTTTTTCCTTGAAAAAACAGCACATTAAAGCGATAATAACGGCAGAAGAGGTATGATTTGCACTCTCCATACTTGTTCTTTAGTCAAGTCGGGTTTTTTATTAGAGTTTTCTGTTTTGATATAGTTTTGATAATATTTAAGTTATCCAGGAGGGATTTGTGCTTGGGCTCGATGCAATGTAATATTCTGCATCAGTAGTTGTAGTGGTAGAAAAGGAAACAGGCCTTTTTTTTCTCTTTCCATTGCTATTCTTCTTTATGAATTCTTTAGGTGTTTCTTAGAGATCCGTACAATGAGAATGTGATTCCGCTGGTGGAGGAGCTTCGCAGACATCTACCCCCTGTCAATGCGGTTGGGCAAGCACAAGGTGAAGGGAGCGGACACAATGACATTGAAGCCGCCGGAGAAGATGGTGAGCTGCAATATTAGTTGCTTAAGAACTTCTTTTCCTGATTACTTTTGCCTTGTGGTAACGAATGAAGGGAAAAAACCCTGAATTTAGGTCATTATGGGCTCTTCTATTAGAAGATTAAATTTTCATATTTTGTTAACTGTAATTGTTCTTGAATAGGTTTCACAAATAGAAACCAAATCATATTTTTCAGCTTGCACGTTTAGGCTTTCTGATAACATTTTTTAGTAAATTTAAACAGAACAACAATTTGAGTGCATGATATGGAAATAGTACTTCTCATCTCAAAAGATATAAGTTTTTAACCATATTACAGCA
Organism: Calamus simplicifolius; assembly: GCA_900491605.1. Taxonomy (NCBI): domain Eukaryota; kingdom Viridiplantae; phylum Streptophyta; class Magnoliopsida; order Arecales; family Arecaceae; genus Calamus; species Calamus simplicifolius. The sequence goes on from UESW01001317.1 coordinate 798,030, forward strand.
GTTTTTCCATGTGTAAAAACCTGACTCAAATTTAAAGAATAAAGAGGCCCCTCATAATTTCAACTCGAACCATATTATAATGAAGTCAGTGTTAGTAGTCCCGACTTCCATGTATTGGCCTAGAAATTCTGACTTTATCATTAAAGCTCTATTATTGTTGATGTTTGTTTTTGATTTAGGATTCAAAAAAGAAGGATTAAATGTGATCACACGCTAATTGTTGTAAGGTAACAAAGTATGTTAATATTTTCAGTACAACTTATAAATTGGATGGAGTTTAGTTGACTAGTAAAATTTGTAGTTTACATGTAAAATATTGCTTGAAAGTTAGTTTGTCAGAGTAACTAGGCTTTTTATTTTTTTCTTTTACAGATAAATTTTAATATTCCCAAATATAAATATAATATATTTTGATGACTTTTTTTAGCTTTTGTTTTCAAAAAGGAAAACTAAATCTGTAAACCGCAGCCATTTGATCAAAGCATTCAAAATCCATTATAGACACTATGAGTTTTGGGAGAGAAAATCTAAGAAATTTTTCATTCATCTTCTTGAATCACAGACTCCAAAATTTTTTATATAAGTGTTTGGCATATCAGCCCACTAAATAGAAAGAAATCCCTAAAAAAAAGGCATTCCTTTAAACTAGAAAACTAATTAGTTATTGCATAATTATTCACCAAATAATTTTATTTATTTAGGAAACAAAAAATAAGAAATAAATTTGGCCTAAATAAAGAATAAACAAACTTTCCTAGCTCACAATATTCGATTATATTCTACACTCCCCCTCAAGTTAGGTTGTGTATATTATACAATCCTAGCTTAGAACTGAATTCTTCAAAGTTCATCCTTGAAGAGCTTTTGTGAGGATGTCTGCAATCTGTGACTTTATAGGAATATAGCTCAATTGAACTATTCCATTGTTAACCTTCTCTGAGATGAAATGCCTATCGATTTTCACATGCTTTATCCTATCATGATGGACTGGGTTCTTGGATATATTGATAGCAGCTTGACTATCATTGAACATCCTTATAGTCTTCACAGTATTAACTCCTCTGAAGCCACATTCCCTCACAAATTCTGGATACTACAGCTCACTAAATTCCCTAATACATATGAACAAACCAGTCATGGATCTTCTCTCGGTTAATTCTCCAGCCCAAGTAGCATCGGTATAGATTTTCACATCTTAACTGTCACTCTTTGTGAAGAGCAACCTGTGCCTAGGTGTCATCTTCAAGTACCTTAAAATTTTGTACACAGCTTCTAAATGGTCTTCATTTGGACTATTCATATGTTGGCTCACCATACTCACTAAAATACGATGTCTACTCTAGTATGTGAGAGATAGATTAACTTTTTCACCAGCCTTTGATATCTTCCTTATCCACAGGAGCACTCTTTTCATTTTTCTTTGTCTTTTTGTTTGGATCCATTGGTGTGTCGTCAGGTTTACATTCTAGCATCCCGATTTCATTTAGAAGGTCTAATATGTACTTTTTTTGTAAAATAAAAATTTCTTTCTTTGATCGAGCAACCTCCATTCCTAGAAAGTACCTGAGGGCAACAAGATCTTTGATTTCAAACTCGATGGCAAGTAATTTCTTCAGTTTGGCAACTTCTTCCTCATCATCCCATGTCAGAATTATATCATCAATATATACAATCAAAATAGCAATTTTTCTCTTAGATGAAAACTTCACAAACAACATGTGATCGGCCTAATATTGAGTATATCCATGAGTAACTATTGTTTTGGCAAACCTGTCAAGCCATGCTTGGGGTGATTATTTCAAACCATATAAGGCCTTCTTGAGTTTACATACCATTCGGCCATTAGGGGAATTTTCAAGACCTAGAGGAACTTTCATATACACTTCTTCTTCAAGGTCTCCATTCAGAAATGCATTTTTGACATCAAGTTGGTGTAGGGGCCAATCTTGATTCACTACAAAAGAGAGTAGAACTCGGACTGTATTAAGCTTTGCAACCGGAGCAAAGATTTCCTAATAATCAATTATGTATGATTGAGTTAAACCTTTTGCAATAAGCCTGGCTTTAAGTCTTTTGATGCTCCCATCTACCTTGTATTTAACTGTGAATATCCACTTGCACCCTACCGGCTTCTTTTCATGAGAAAGTTCTGTTAAAACCTATGTTCTATTGCTTTTTAGAGCCCGGATCTCCTTTTTGACTGCCTGCTTTCATTTTGGAACTTTTAGTGCTTCCTGAACCCAGTTAAAAATTTGAACACTATCAAGAGTAGACACAAAAGCTTTATACGGAGGCAACAATTTATCATATGCAACATAGTTTTTAATGGGGTATTTTGTGCATGCTCGAACACCTTTTCTCAGAGCAATAGGCAAGTTAGAATCATTAACAATTGGATCAGATAACTCATGAGTGAGTGAATCCATACCAGTGTGAACTTCTGAGACAAGAGGATTCGGTTCAAATTCTTGACTTTGCCCGATCTATGTAGCATTCTTTAGACCCTCTGTAGTTTTCCTCTTCTTAATATAGACACGAAGTTCCTAATTGTTTGTGCCAAGTTGTTGAGGACTAAACTTGGATAAATTTGTTTGATGAGTTTGAGGAAGTGGTTCTGATTGGCTTTGAGGAAGTGATTTTGACTGTCTAGTGAAAGGTTCAGGTTGATCATCAGGTTGGTAAGACTCGGGTAGATCAGATGGATTAGACTCATTAGGTTGGTTAGACTTGGGTAAAGATGACAATTGTGGCTGTGATGAAAATGAGGGCATGAAAACTGAATGAGAATCTTGAAGAATATCCCAAAACTATATTCTTTTGAGTTCTTTCCCTGAATTTCAGTTTTGAAAAAGTAAGACTGATGTTCAAAAAATGTGACATCCATGGATATGTATACTTTTCTAGTGATAGGTGAGTAGCATTTGTGCCCTTTCTGATTGAACAAGTATCCCAAGAAGATGCATTTGAGTGATTTTTGGTCAAGTTTTGTGCAGTTTTGTTGGTGTATATAGACAAATGCAAAGCAACCGATTAGAGGAAAATCAGAAGAGAATGACCTAATATATGGGAATGCTTCCATGAGAACATGCCAGGGTCTTTGAAATTTAAGAATCCGACTAGACATTCTTTTATGAGATAGGTTGCTGTAAGTATGGCTTCCCCCAGAAGTGTTTTGGAACATAATTAGTAAACATGAGTGATCTTGCTGGTTCTAGTAGATGCTTATTTTTTCTCTTTGCTATCCCATTTTGTGTGGGGTATCAACACATGAACTTGTATGTATAATACCCTGTTCTTTAAAGTAAGGGCCGAGAATGGAGTTGAAATATTTCCTGGCATTATCAGTTTTGAGAACCTGAATTTTGCTTTTGAACTAGGTATTGATCATGGAATAAAAGGATTTGGAGATATCCCCAGTTTCAGATTTTTTTTCATAAGAAATGTTCAGGTTGTTCGAGTATGATCATTTATGAAAGTCACAAACCAGCGAGTTCCTGTGAGGTTTTTGACCCGCGAGGGTCCCCATATGTCACTGTGATTTATTGAAAATGGGTATGAGGGTGTATATTGGACACTAGGGTACACATGCCGAATATGTTTAGCAAGTTGATAGATTTCACAATGGAAAGAATTGGGACTTTTATTAATGAATAGTTGTGGAAACAACTTCTCAAGGTACATAAAATTTGGATGACCAAGACGAAAATGCCATAACATAACTTGATTTTCATTTGAAATGGGCACTGAATTGAAAACATACTGAAAACACAACTTGTAAGTGAAACTTGTCTACGTAGTGGAGTATTTCCTTTGAGAAGATAGAGTCCGCCACTTAGTTCAGCTTTGCCAATCACCTTCCCTGAATCCACTACTTGAAATTCACACAAGTTTGGAGAGAATTTAGTTATGCAATTCAAATCATGAGTGAGTTTACTAATAGAGAGTAGATTGCAATCTAATTTAGGAATATAAAGGATAGAAGTGAGAGTAGGATCCTTTGTTAATTCAACCGATCTACTTTCTGCCACATTTGAGTGTGATTCGTCAGCTATTTGCATAATAGAGGGGCTTGTGCATGGTATATAATGCTGCAAAATGCTTATATCTCCTATGTGACCTGATGCTCCAGAGTCGACTATCCATGACTTTGGTTTTCTGATTTGAGTAGTAAAAACGGAAGAGAATGTACCTTCATACTACCATACTAGTAGGTTGATCTATGGTGATCGACATAGTTTGAGAAGGAATGGCGATCTGACTAAATATCTTTTGCAATGCGTCAAGCTGCTCCTTGGTAAAGGGATTGGTCTCTTGAGTGTGAACAATGTTTGGTATAGCAGCAGCGTTTGCATGTTCCTCTCAATCATTACGTGCTCTATTCGGCTTTCAATCAATAGGTTTACCATAAATCTTTCAGCATGATTCCTTAGTGTAACTAGGTTTCTTACAATGTTCACATCAAGGTCTTATTCTTTTCTTGAAATCTGGTTTGATTGTGAAGAGCTGTGCGTGAAGAGGGCAGATCCTTTCGTGGTCGAAGTCATGCTTGAGTCGCCTATCATCATTACTTTCCTTCGGCTTTCCTCTCTTCTAACTTTCGAGAAGGCTTCTCTTATGGTAGGTAGTGGCTTTATTCCCATAATTCTCTCCTTACTTCGTCGAGTTCTTTGTTTAACCCGAGTAGAAACTTAAATGTTCTGTTCTGCTCAACAATCTTCTTGTACAAACCAAAGTCTTCAAACATTTCGAAGAATAAACTTCAAACATGTCAAGATGCTGCCAGTAGCATGTCAGAGTCAGAGTATCGAAGTATTGAGTGACACTCAAATTACCTTGATGGAGATCATGGAGTTTAGTCTCAATCTCAAATAATTCTAATATATTCTCTGATCTTGAATACGTTTCTCGGGTTGTATTCCAGATCTCTTAAGCCGTCTTATACAGCAATAAATTTTCTCCAATATTCGTAGTCATAGAATTTATTAACCTTGACATTACCATGTGATTTTTTGTCTTCCAGATTCGGTATTGAGGATCTATTTTTTTTGAGATGGAAACTTTGCCAGTGAGATATTCATCTTTCCTCTTGCTGCAGATGTACATGAGGACGGACTATGACCATTGAAGATAATTGTGACCTGAGTTTATGATTTGTGATGAGGAGGGCCGAATTCTCTTGAGTGTTTATTGGAGGAATCTGCTCAGATTTTGAGCTAACTTCTTATGCAAAAGAGGATTGAGTATTCATGCCATACTTGGTTATGATGACTGAGGGTGAGAAGAACAACATAGAGAAGATGAAAACGAAAAAAATTTTGGCATGGGAATTAGGGTTCAAAGGGTGGCTTTGATACCATGTGAGTTTTGGAGAGATTGATTTTATTCTTCTTCTTGAATTATAGACTCCAAAATTTTTTATATAAGTAATTGGCATACCAACCCACTGAAATAAGAAGAAATCCCTCAAAAAAAGGCATTCTTCTGAATTAGGAAACTAATTAGTTATTGCAAAATCATTCACCAAATGATTCCATTTATTTAGGAAACAGAAAAATAATAAATAAATCTGGCCTAACTAGAGAATAAACAAACTTTCCTAAATTGGTTCACAATATTCGATTATATTCTACAGACACTATTGGCAATTTTGAGTTTTAGTTATACTCGTTCTCTACCAAATTTCTTGGAAAAAAATTGCAAAAGAATATCAGCATATCTATTCATTATAGGGTATTATGGGGCAGCACTGGATTATATGTTGAGATAGGTTACCAAAATTCTTTCCATATTAATGCATTCTAGGATTGGAATATTTATTTTAAACATTACTAGCATGGCATATTGTTAGGCTTATTAATAAAGCATAAATGATAGTCAGTTCATTCAATTTCTGTCTAAAGAAGACAAGGTAATGTATCATTATTCATTGATTAGTAATTTTATTTGTACCATCATATGTGAGCATGCCAGCGTGTCTGCATGAGCGATGGGAAGTTATAGCAGAGTTAAGGTTAAAAAAAAAAAAAAAGAACCACCACCCAATTATGGTCTTCTCTTTTTTAAAGTGTAATTTGTGAGAGAGGCATTATAATTTCTAAGCCCTGATAACACTTATATCATGCAATATAGAATCTCCATTTGAGTTCCGGGCCCTTGAAGTTGCTTTAGAAGCAATTTGCAGCTTTCTTGATGCTCGTACAACAGAACTGGAAACTGCTGCATACCCAGCATTGGATGATTTGACCTCCAAGGTATGTGAAAACTAACTTTCTGTATGACACATCCTTTCTTACACTTGAACATCACTTATTCATTTGTTTCAAAATTCTGTTTAATTCATTTTCATTTTCTGTCATGTTTTCTTCTCATAGCATTGTGTGGACGATATTCTAATATCTAAACTTGGCCAGAAGTCTATACACTTGCACTAGGCCATATCTTCACCTTAGATGCTGGTGGAGACCATAATTATTTTTTTAGCATTTTTAAAATAGTTAGGTAATGAGAGATTGTTTCCATTTTCTGTTTTATGTGTCTCAAAAATAAATATTTCATCCATTAAATTAAACTTTGATGTTGATGCCATCCTAACAACTTTAGTAGTTGATCTTGCAATTTGTTTGGATAAATTCATTTGTCTTATTTAGAACTCTTGAGTTTTTTGTTGTTAAAATGATCGCTTGCAATTCCATGATTTCAATTTTTGCACTCAACTTCTTAATGCCTTTTTATTTATATGCTTTGATATCCATATAATTTGGGTTGTATCATCTTCTTTGCTTACAGCCTTCTGCTTTCCCATAGTGAGAGCATTTAGTGGCCTTCTTTAGTTTTAGGCTTTACTCAAGAAGCTTCTTTTGGATTATGTTTTCACACTGTATTTGTGACTATGAACATTTCTTCACTTAATGGCACCAGTTATATGGGATGTTCAAGCTGTTCAGTTATTATAGGTAACCATGATTTCTTAATGCAAATTCATGTTGTTATTATTGTCTGATAAGAAATAACCCTACATCTACAAGACTTCTAGGCTTAGATACCAAAACTAATTCAGGCTAGGTCCCTTAAAAGTGTCTCTAATCTTCTGGAGGATAGAAGACATCATCATTTTCTACCTATGTACTCGTTTATGTAATTCTCTCATCCATAAAACGTGTATAACCTATAAACATGACCATTAGGTAATCTGTGTCTCGGAACATATTGTAATGAATTGATTCCAACTAAAATATGACGAAGACGCATAAACACAAGGAATGCCATCTAGCTCTCCTAAAAAGTAAAATCACATGATTCATATGATTAAGCTGCATGGAGAAGTCGTTAAAATTTGATATATCACCAGCAAAAAATGCAAATTTTGGCCCACTAAAGTAAAGGATGATAAAACATGTCCAATAATTTCATAAACTAGTATACTTAAGCAACTTGTAGACTGTCTACTGATTTAAATCCTTCTATTCTCTAGTTTATATGATGCACCTTACTGACACAAAAGAAAACAACAGTATTAGTGGTGTCTAGGATGAATTATCTTTTTATAGCTATCTATATGTTCAACCTTGTGCTCGTGGCACTTTGGTTAACAATGGTAACTATCTGCAGATTAGCAGCCGCAACTTGGACAGGGTGCGCAAGCTTAAGAGTGCAATGACAAGGTTGACTGCTCGCGTTCAAAAGGTGCAGATTCTTTAAAAACCTTCTTAATGTGCACTGCTGACATATATTAATTATCTAGGTGTATTCACATACTCTGCCAAGGGTAAAGAATGTGTCCTGCAACATTCATGGCTGTATTAGGCTGCATCTATACTTTCAACTTTGTTAACTTGTTATGGATGTCTTTGATAGTTATTCTGATTTGTACATTACTGTTTCATTTTATTTTTGACATTTCTTAGAAAAAATGCAGTGACTTAGGTATCTTGTTCTGTTTTATTTGCATCTCATTTGCTAATCAGGAATAATGACATAGGGTGATCCCTGTAAGAACCCATTAGTTCATTTGCTACTTTCTGGAAATGTTGATCAGATGACATGGATTAATATCACTGTAGCAAATAAGGAAATCTTGTGCTCAATGAATCATTTTCCAACTGGTGATTCATGGGTACCATGAACTAGTCAATCTATCTCTGCATGCTTATGTACCAACATGTTGCTATTTATAGTGTTTACTGTGATTTCTTTGGCACTGCTTGATGGATAACAAAAGGTTATTTTATTAATGATCTACGTCTGCAAGATATTAGGCATATTATCAATTGTATGTGATATAGTAACTTTTCTAGTTTCCTTCATTTGTATGTCTTAATTGCAGACATTACGTGGCAGTTGTGTCATCCCTACTAATGGGACCTTGCCTTGATGGTAATGGGAAGGGTTCCATAAAAGTTGATTTCAAGAATCTGGGATCATACATTTAGGTCATATGCATGCTTTCTTGGAGATGCCGACCCCATGTAGTTGGGAAAAGGCTTAGATGAGTTGAGTTGAGTTGCATGCTTTCTTGGAGATCCATTATCATTATCAGCATAAGCTTCAAGGTTGCATCGTTAACTGATCTTGTCCATTACTGTTGTCTCAATTTCTAGGTGAAACAACACTGGAATGTAATTTGTAGTTTTCTTGTATATTCAAGTGTTGATCTCTCTCTCTCTCTTTAAATTTTGACAACTGTAGAAATCTAGAGAGTTCTTGAGTATAATATTTCTGTTACTTGCATAATAATCATAATTTAATTTCAGTTTTAATATCCATGTGCGGATTTTGGACATGCTGATTTGTTGCATATTTAGAGTCTGGACTGCACTTCATTTCTTTTTTCCTTTAATAATCAAGTTCCCTGCCTTCTCCAGGTAAGGGATGAACTTGAACGGTTGCTGGATGATGACAATGACATGGCTGATCTATACTTCATTTTTTTTCCCTTTTAATAACCAAGTCCCCTGCCTTCTCCAGGTAAGGGATGAACTTGAACAGTTACTGGATGATGACAATGACATGGCTGATCTATACTTGTCAAGAAAGATGGCTAGAGCATCCTCCTTTAACAGCAACTCTGGTATGCCTAACTGGTCACCTGCCTCACCAACTGTAAGTTCAAAAATGCATAGAGCAAGCAAAGCAAGTGCAGCAACATTTCATGGAAATGAGAATGATGTTGAGGAACTTGAGATGCTACTTGAGGTTATGAAAATATTTCTACTCCTCACAATGAATTCCTGATCTGGTATAAAATTGTTAGAAACCATGCTTGTTCGATAAACTGATTCTAATGTGTTCTATATTCTAGCCATGCAGGCCTACTTCAGGCAAATTGATAGCACCTTGAACAAACTGACCACAGTAAGCATCCCTTTCTCAGTTGAACTGACTTCAGTCATGTTAATGTCTAAACAAACCTGAATTGTCCCCCAAAATTTGTGCTTTCTGCTCTAATGCCACCTTTTCTTTTCTTATGGCTCATGCACTTATTTATGTCCGACAAGGCTATACAACCTCTGGTATTTTAACGTAGCGTCACTTTTTCATTGATCTTAGTGGTACAGTGACATGCAATACTCTGCCAAAATTATATCTTAAAAATGATCTCTAACTTTTCTTATTCAAAATTCCGACTTTTAGGTAGTGTTTGATAGAAAAAATATTATCCATGGATAAGTGTACGGGATAGAGTTTATCCCTAGGGATATCCTTTGGCTATCCCATTGATCATATCAAATGCAAAAAGGTAAATCCATAGGATAACTTTTTTTTTTACTCTTATTTGAAGGGATAACCAGCTATTCCTGCATTTTCTAGGAAATAAATTGAGGGGATATCCATGGTTAACCATAGATTATCCCTTTGGTTAACTTTATTCCCAGCTATCCCTTATAGTTATGGCTTTTGGGAATAAGAGGGGATATCCCCTGGATATCCCTTTTTATCCCCTATTTCAAACACTACCTTAGAGAATAGATGCAGAATTTTCATCTTTTTTATGTTTTTCATGTGGCTAGGAAATCCTTGATATTGTGGTCTTTCACATAATCTTGACCGTTAATATGTCAAATAATACACACTTTTACATGCCAAATATCAAATGAAGTATAAAAAAATAATTGTTCATGCTACACTTTACAATACAAAATGATAATAAGTTTCTTGATAATGAGCTGAGTTTTCATGAAAGATTAAGACCTCCAATGCAGTTGACTGTGGAATGCAATATCTAATTGTGAAATTGTTTTCGCCCATTACATTCTAACTCCATTTATGCTTAAAGGTAGTGAGCTGGATTACTGTTACTTGTTTGAGATTCTGGAACTGAATTTGTATGACAAAACTGGAAAGCATCTGTTTTGAAACGGGGACATTAGTGGGAGCAGTAGAACTCTTGTTAAAAAAAAAGATTATAGAGAATTGAATATGATGTGACTGACAGTGCACGGCAAAGATATGACTTCTGAGGAGTCTATGGCAAGGATAACTGCTATTTTCATTATGGCCAGGAAAAATTAGGGAAAGACATAAGACAGCACTTATTTTAAATCTATTACAAGTTGAAGAAGCAAAATAAAATTGACACCTTATGCTAGTTTTAGTATGTGGTAGCCTTACAGGACATCTTATCATTATGTAAAGATAATATTAATGAAGTGCCATCATTTTACTTCATGTGTATTTAAAAATGATGGTGGCCATTTTGCACTGTGTGATCACCTAAGAGAACCTTTGTGATATCCCATTTTGTTCTATGCAGAAGTAAGAAGAGAATTATTTTAGCTATCATGTCATTCATACTAAAATCAGACACAATTAGGTTGTTTTGGGCTGAAGTTTGGCTTGACCCATTTACATTGGTCCATGTTGGATCCTTAGTAGCAGGAATGTTCTCCTTATGGTGCGACACATGCTTTAGAATCTCCTTGAAAACTCATCGTGGCAACTGCTTGCTTATTTAAAAAAAAAGGAAACCCACTCCCCACACCCACACCACAAGGAATAGACGTTATGATCATCATTGACACCAGTTATGGGAGATTAAACCATCAAATTTAGGTCTGGAAGGAGTTGTTTGCTTGATTGATCTTACATATAGGGCATAGAGCCTTTTTTTCCCTTTTTCTATTTGCTTAACAAGAGGTTTCTAGTTGATTAGGTGAGTTGGGATGAAGTCATCTAATTATTAACATTTTGTTTGGCAGATTACATCTGATATTTTGGTTGGGGGGAGGGGTTTGAGGGAGATGGCTGACTGGGGTGATCCATCTCCCTCCTCCTTAGGAGTATATGCCCCACTTCCCTCGCCCACCTGTTATCCTTAGTGGCCAACCACTCATAAGGGCTCCAGAATAAATAATAGTTCTTCAATTCCGTTGAAATCCAGTGCCCTGTTCTCCAAAATATGACCTCTAATTTCTCATATTATACAAGTGCTCACATTCATACTAGTGATGCTTGTTGGTGTAAATTTGATGGAGGCAGATGTTGATTTCACTAATATAATTAGTTGGATGGGGAACCTAAATGTTATCATTTTCATTGGCAAGTGAGTTTTAGTGGTTGCACTCTTTTAATTTGATGCATGTTTTGAAGTTTTGATTGAAGCAGAAATTCTGTGATCCGATTAGTTTGGTTTCAATGGGAGCTCCAATAGAAACAGTTCCCAATTGAAACCAACCCTGATTGGGGTTTCAGCTGTAAAGGCGGCTGGGATCAATGTTTGTAAGGCTTTCTAACCTGGTCCATTTTAAAAATGGCGAGAAGAGTTTTTTTTTTTTCCTTTGAAAAAAAGAAAAACCACTTTAGTTTTTGATAGCTGGTTTTGCATTCAAAAGCATTGTTTGCTTGATTAAACTTGGATTTTGCGAACTTTAAGGAGATTTTGAATCATTTAGGGCTCGTTTGGTTCATGGTAAAAGAGATCGCAGAATTTTGAGGCATGTTTCTTTAAAGAATTGCAGAAATCTCATAATTTCATCATGCTGTGATTTCGCTACTTTTTTTCTATTTCTAAGATGGTTTGAAGATTTTCTTATATATTTTTTTTATTTGCCAAAGGATAGCCTTGCGATGATTTGATCCAAGTTTAGAGACTTGAATAAATATCCTATTTCTATTTTTCTTCTTTTTTCTTGAGTGTTTTTTCTTGAATAAATGGAAAGACTAATCCAGCAATAATAGTTACAAGTACATTCCATCCATAGCTCATCTTGGGTTTTTAACTTGTATCTTGATCTATAACTTTTGTCTTAATTTAGAATTTTGGTGTCTTGATTTCTTGACCATTTTTTATAACCCCATATAGAAGTTAAAAAAAATTAGATGGCAAAAAAATGTTTTAAGAAATAAAGGGTCTAATTGGTATTTTACACTACTTTTCTAGGAAAAAAATTGTTCAAGCACGTGATAGCTTCATTCTTTCCCAAGAAAATGCATGTTTTCCATGGTCAACCAAACATGATAGTTTAGACATTCTATGCCTGAAAATTTAATTTTCAGACATCTTATTCTTGTTGGAAGTCACTTCCTATAAACCAAACGAGTCCTTAGGTTGTTGGGTTTCATGAAGTTTAATTGAAAAGAATGTTCTTTTATTTCTTTAAAATGATTATCAAGTTTCTATGGAACAAATAGTTTTTGTAGATCCTACCTGCCGAAAATATTAAAAATCCAAAATTTTGGCTCATAGAATTTGAAATTTTTATTTACCATTTTTATCAGGTATTTTGAACTATGGATTTTACATGTTTCGAGTAACATATACATGTTGTCACATTTTATGAAACTTCCTAACTTGTAGATCAATTTTTTTTTTTTATTCTTATTACTCTTAAAAAATTGAATACGTATTTCTTGAAAAACGATCATTATGGCCAGCACAAGTGCAATTATTTGACTTCATACCTTTGGTTTTTAACAATAGGGAGGATACATTGTGCTTACTAATCTTGTATCATGTGATTGTGTTTCAGTCTGATCTTTCATTTATCATGCATATGCCATAAATGAAAATATTCTCTATATCAAACTTTACTAAAGTCTTCATGTAGATTCTTCCAAGCTTACAAAAATATTTAAGGTTTGCTCCCACATGAGCTTCTAGAGTTCTAAACAGTTTTATAGGTTGCATTGTGCTTGCAAGATTTGTATATTACATAATAGCTCCTAATATGTAATAGCCCTGAACCTCACTCAAAAAAGCTAGTCGAAAAGTATTATTTGGGTCATTACAAATAGTATCCAAGTGGACTTGGCCCTAGTCCATATGGACTAGGGTACATTGTAGATGGGCTCTTCTGATGCTGACCATGGGCCAATTGTGATTTTTTATGATGGGAAGAGTATGCAAGGACCCAGGCTAGTATATATTTAATCCAACATCTGCCAAGGAGATCTTGAGAATCCAAATAATACTTTCTGCTGTCTTTTTAGGTAAGATTCTTGGTCATTATACATTCTTTCCTAGTGGTTTGACCATAGTAAGTTTTTGATTTATTTTAATCATATGTTGATTCATTGAATTGAGTCCATATTAATGGGATTAGGCATGTGGTTTAATGTTAATATACTTACATGTATTCATGCATTAATGATCCTTCTATAAATACAACGAATACCATGTATAATGAATCGGCACTAGCTGTTATGTTTTTACATATTTCTTATTTCTCTTCGGTCTTGGTCTTTGGCCCATTGTTTCCTATCAAGCTCACCATGGCATAATAGGTAGTCAAGCACGGCTGGAGTAGAATATGACTTGTATCATGAGTCTGATTGATCTAAGTTTTGTTCATTCGTAGCTTTCTTTTATTTTTTTTTACTTGAATAGTTTCAATTTTTTTATGACCACAGAAAAATGTTATTCTTTATATCTTTCTTGCCTCATTTATTTTTGCATAGGCTGCTCTTCAGATGAAAGTGATACTTCATTGGCTGTTCATATTTTGCATCTCCACTCTGATTCTGATAGTTGTCACATTTAAAATTTTATTTGCAGCTGCGGGAATATATTGATGACACAGAGGACTATATCAATTTTCAGGTAGCTTCTGAATACTAAAAAGTTCTTTTACCTCATTCAGAAAAATGTAAGTGGTTCTTATAAATAGTGTGGGGAACACTGTCATATTCTAAATTATGCTCATTTTTGCAGCTTGACAATCACCGAAATCAGTTAATTCAGGTGACAATTTCTACCTCTGTTTGTTTGTCTGACTTTGTTTAAACTGTATTGAATGTCAGAAGATCCACATTGTTCTGATGGCAGATCATACATGCCATTCTACAATTGCTTGTTATTTAGCCAAACCAAGCACTTTGTTTGTTGTCTTCTTTTGTATTTGCTACAACATATTCTTGTTTATATGCTTTTGGAGGTGCTTTGATTTTCTTCCTGGTTGGCGCATGCTGGGTCCGTACTTATTTATTCCCTAATACCAATTGCAGTTAGAACTCTTATTGAGTGCTGGTACGGCTGCCCTCACTCTCTACTCGCTAGTTGCTGGGGTTTTTGGCATGAATATCCCTTATTCATGGAATGATAATCATGGGTATATATTCAAATGGGTGAGCATCTATGAATTAGTTGATGGACGGGCTATTGGACTTGCATAAAATGCTGCTGATATCTTGCCTACACTTACGTTTTTGATTGCTGAACAGGTGGTTGGCATGTCAGGACTTGTGTCTGGATTGCTTTTCATTTTTGTTGTTTTCTATGCTCGCTGCAGAGGTCTTATTGGGTCCTGATTTCCAGAGGTATGCATGATTGTAGAGTCAGATTATAAATTCTCCTATTGCAATCACTCGCAAGATATAGTCCATGCAAATGATTTACAAATCATTCTCTCAATTGGAATTGCTTGCTTCTTTTGTGTTGATGACTGCATGTTTTTTTTTTTTTTTTTTTTTTCTGTTTTTGCTTTACCAGGATTTGTGAGAGTCAAAAATTCCCAATATTTGGCTACCCTTGCATCGTAGTAGCTTGGTGGTTGGTTCAGAACAACATTTCACTTTCAATGGGTCATTGTCTATATAATTTCCTTTCTTCCCTTTCTTTTTTGTCAAGCAATGTGATTTTTTTTTTTTAATCAATGTTTCTTCTAAATTCAAGTTATTTATACAAGTCAAAAGGTCTAGAAAGAGTTCGTTGCTTTGTTTTGCTTGTGATAAAATTTTTGATCAGTTCCTTCTATCATATAATTGCTACGTTATTTACCTGATGTTCATTGTCATGGGGTTCATGTGTTCTGATGACAACGGTTAGCTGTACTCACTCAACCTGCTTATCTATGGGGACTTTGAGAGTGCATACAGGGTAAGAGCTAGTCATTGTTTTATTTTCAGATTTATTTTGTTGGTTCTTCAGCTTGTGAATAACGTGGGCTACAATCGAGAGCAGCCCTCCCCGTGCCTACTAAACCAACCGTACGGGTTGGTCTACTAAACTGCCTCCTGCTCTTACCTCATGTTTCTTTGAAAAAAATGGTGTCTAGCACGTTGGCTGGTCAAGTCGACCTAGAGTTGTGATATCATGTGTTACAAAATTTTCTCATGCGAATCTGAGTCATGCATCCTGATAACTTTTAATTGATTCACATTTCTTCTTTCCGTCGGTCTAAGGAGGGATGCACTCTCTCTTTTAAAAAGATTGCATCATGCTTTGAAACTTAACATTTCGATTTGACATGTTATTATTTAGAGAAAAAAATTGTGGCGACTTCCTTCAAATTTGATAGATTTTTATTTTTCAAAAACCTACGACCTTTGTTTTGTACACGAAGACTCGAGCAGGACAGCTGAATTCGTACTCCTATAAAATCAGGGCAAAATTGGTATTATTTAAAAAGAGTTGCTATCAAGGTCATTAAAACAGAGGTTTTGACTTTTTTTTTTTAAATTAAGGTTAATCTTTAAGGTAATGTTTGATAGAAAAAATATTATTGATGGATAAGTGTGCGGGATAGAGTTTATCCCCTGATATCCTAGGGATATTCCTTGGCTATCCCATTGATCATTTCAAATGTAAAAAGGTAAATTCATAGGATAACTTTTTTTTACTCTTATTTGGAGGGATAACCAGCTATTCCTATATTTTTTAGGAAATAAATTGAGGGGATAACTCATGGTATTAACCATGAATTATTTTGGTTAACTTTATTCAAGTTATCCTTTATAGTTATGACTTTTGAGAATAGAAGGGAATATTTTTGAATATCATTTCTTATTCCCTATTTGAAACACTATCTAAAGGCATCTTATTGTAATTTCTCATATTATTTATAAAATTTGATGGTGCTAGAAGAAGTTAAAATAAGCTCATAAAATTTATGTATATTTTTTTATTATCATTGTTGTTTGTTGATGTTGTGAAGGTCCTACGCTATTTTTGGTACGTATATGTAGCTATATTTGCATGCTGAAACTTTAAATTAATGTAGCTATATTTTTGGTATGTATATGTAGCTATATTTGTATAAATTTTAAATTAATTATTAATCATTATTAATTATTTTTTTAAAAAAATAAAATATTTTCATAAAATGAGATATTTAGTGAACATGATTTTTCTATATTTATAGTATAGTAGCGTGGGGATGTGGATATATAATGGCATAGAAATATATGGATATGATATAGTATAATGTTTTATCTAATAAATGTGAGTTTTATCTCGTAAATATATTTTTTTAAAAAGAAAATGTTGATTAACTTATGGCATTTTTGTTTTTGGAATGATTTGGATGCGACAGCGTAAAGGGATTCATTAAAGCAAAGGCAGTGTGCATGAGTGTATGGTCTAAACGAGCAGGGAATGTTGGAAGGACGTCATCCCGTCAGCTCCTTGTTTATTTTACCATGTTGGAAGGATGTTATCCCGTGAGCTCTTTATTACTTTCTTACTTTTTTACTGCACAACAAAAGCCATGGTCGGAGCGTCAGTCAGGGATTGAAGCCTTAAAATTTAACGCTGCCAAAAGAGGATTCTTGTGGCTTTTTAAAGGCAAAATTTTATCTAACGGACCACATCGTTTCTGCCCCAACGTAAATTTAGATGTATTTTAGCAAAATTCATATTTTTTTAAGGCTTTTGTTTTTGTACGTTTATCCGCTGTCTCATCATTTTTTGCAAATTTTCTTATAATGTGAATTTTCTACCTAACGTTCAGTCTACCTACCAAATGACCAAAAAAAAAAACCATGTTTACAAAAATACCCTTCCAAAATATGTCTAATAAAATATAGTCTCTCTCTCTCGTACTTATAAATGCCCCATGTGAGGTTGCCACTCAAATGCCATATACCGCGGCCTCATGGCAACGAAGAGGGAGAGTGGATTATTTGAGAGGTGATTCTAGGGCAAGGCCAGGAGGAGGTGAATATTTGAACAGATATATCACCTAGTGTTTTGAACACGGGACCGGCTTAACATTATCGGTTTGATCGAATAAATTAATTTTATTAGATCAAATAATATTATAGTTTTTTTGATTTAATAATATTAAAATATAAATATTAATTTAAATAAAAAATTAAAAAATTAAAAGTTGGATTGGATCGATTTGAAACTGGATTGATTCAATAAATTTTTTTAATTTTTACTGGATTATATAAAAATTAATTTTAATAATAAATTAATTTTTAAAACACTGGTATCACCAAATACCCTAAGAGCAATTTTAGGGTGGCGACAAGACTTCCAATTAAGCTAATTAATGAGAGCATTACCTAGAAATTAGAAGAGGTGGGAGAGGTAGGTGTACGATGCGTAGAAATAGAGGGTGAATCATTTTGAGAAGGAACACTGTGGGCATACATACTGTTGTGAAACCAACGAGAGAAGGCATGGGTAGACACTGGAATCCTTGCAAGTAAAGAGACGCCAAAGAATATTGGAATTATGATCAGAGAATGAAGTAGCACAAGTCATGGTGGGGCCATGCTGAAATCTGTGAAAAAAAAAAGAGAAAGAAAGAAAAAAAGTTAAAATTTTTGCTGCCACAGGCGAACAAGCCGGGTCAACACCCATCACCAGTCACCACCATTGTCTTGTTTTGATTATTTGAAACTGCCATAATGGCGTCTCCCAATTAGGCCACCTGCTCCCTTGTGCTCTATCTTCTTCTCGGTAGCCTTCATGGCGTTGCCCTTGACCTCTCCCGCCATGTACATAGCTACCATTACGATGCATCATGCCAGTACGTATACTGCTTTCCTACACTCTATCGATACCTTACCGCTTGCTCTTATTGTTTTTTGGCATAAAACTTCTCTATGATAGTGTTTGATCATAAAAAGCTATCCTTAGATAAATGTACAAATAGTATTTATCCAGAAAATAGCACAAAGGATAATCATCTTTTTAAATAACAGCTTTGTCATCAATAGATAACTCTAGTTATTCATGCAATCCCTAAGGAATAAGTTTAACCATGGGTTATTCCCTTTTATTAAACTTTTTCAAAACTATCCTTCCTAGTTATAGCTTTTGAGAATAATAGAGGATATCCCTGGATATCCTCCCTTATCCCCTATATCAAACACAAATGTCAACCTACAATTCTTGCATTCATATTCTCCTCTACCAACCCCTTCGTTAGCTAGCTTTTTGCATCTCCCCACTATGGTTCTTCGTATCTCCATTGATCGTGCCTCTATTCACTTCAAATGCCTCACCAATTATATCTACCTCTTTGCTTCTATTGAAGAAAATATCTTATAAGATTCTGCGGAAGCCCAGATCTTTATCGGCGGAGTTTGCTAATCGCCATGCTGTTGATGCTGACACTCCTGGCCACTGGGGTTCCCCTGCTGTTTCGGCAGCGAACCGGCATATGGTTTTCATTTCTTGGAAACCCCCACCTTCAGGATTTGTCAAAATTAACTTTGATAGCAGTGTGCGTAGAAGACTAGCTAGGTCAGTTTTTGTTATTCGTGGATTTGATGGCGTGCTTCTAGCAGCTAGTGGCTTTGGCGCTCTTGACTCCACGGTCCCCATGGCTGAGCTTTATGTGGCTTGGACTGGCATTACTTTTGCTGTTCGGATTCTTCATGCCTGCAGCCTCCTTATTGAGGGGGACTCGCTTATTGTTGTACGGTGGATTTGCAACGATAGCAGCAACCAAGTCCCTAATAATCCACTTCTCCGCGACATTTGGTCTCTTCTCCAGGGAATACAGAGAGCCCATATCCGATATATCTATCATGAAGCAATTCGGCTGCTGATTGGGTAGCAGCATCTGCGGCTCGTAATAGGAGGTTTTGGGTATGGAAGTAGGGAGACCTGTGTCCCCTAGTGCTGAAGTAAATTTTGTATTATGATATTTTTGGATTGACTCGTACTAGATTAGTGTGATCATCGGTCTGTATCAAAAAAAAAAAAGAAGAAGAAGAAAATATAAGAAACATCGTTAGTCACTTGAAGCCATGAATTCATATATGGATCCTCGAACGTACGTAAACAAGGCCGTTATTTAGGATCTCATGGGTGAGAGCAATTTAATCATTGTATTTAATAATAATTGCTTAACAACAAGCTAGTATTGTTGGTATGGTAGAAGTAACGTGTATAATTAATAGAATACGACGACATGGAAAAATAACTAAGAAGAGGGAACGATATACACACATGTACGTGTGTGTCTAGAAAAAGAAACATTTGAAAGGGCATATATATAAAATTTATTTTTTTCATTCCATCATGCATGATTTTTTGATGTATCTTCGTTAGTTAGGTGGCAACTGCCTAGATTCTCTCTCTCTCTCTCTCTCTCTCTCTCTTAGCATGAATTACGTGAATTTGTTGCTTCTTAAATGCAAGGGATAATCTCATTAGACATAGGGAAAGAAATGTTAATTAAAGCACTGATCCGGAACTGTACGTTCTATTGTTTGCTGATCACCAACAAAAACATGCAGGATCGATTTCAGTAAATAGAGTAATATAAATCAAACAGTCATTACATGTTCTTTTTTTTTTTCCTTGTTGAATTTATATGTTATATTATGTTGCTCATAGATAAAAATAGGGAGGCCTTAATTAGATGTAGGGCCATTAGGTAACTCACACAGAATTTAGGTGCAATTCGATAAGTGCTAATATTTCAATTTCAATCTTTATGAAAAAAATAAAAGAGAAAAGAGAAATAGCTAGCAGGGGATCCCTTGTCTCATTTCAACTCATGAAGTCAATATATTAATTATACATGGGTCACTGAGATCAAATGCTGATGCAATACATGCATGGATGAGAAGCAATTACTCTGGGAGAAGTCCCATGATGCATCTTTATTAATTATTCTCTGGGGTAAAAATTAAGATACCGAGGCTTAATCCAACCAGTTGGTAACATCCTATTAAATGAGTGCAGAATGCTTCATTATAAAGCCAGCCAATATGGCCTAACTGCCAGCACCTCTCGGTACGTACGTGCAGTGCATGGTGTTGAGGGCGCACGCGCATCTCCATTCCTTGTCTGCGGTCATCTCCAACCCAGGCAATCCGATGATGATTCCCAGCATGACAAATAACAAATAATTTGAAATTAATGTGCCAGATTAATTAATAACCACTTTTCTTGGTGCATTTTTGTTCTTTCTTTTTAAGAGAGAGAGAGAGAGAGAGAGAGAGGGAGGGTTAAATAAATATAAATGCCTCACTTAGCAGTGCTGGAAGAAATTAATGAAACAATTCAAAATATCTAAGAAGAAATAAGATATAATGGTCGGACAACAGCTATCCTAGAAGTATAATGTGCTATATGATGCAGTGATTGTGTACTAGCGATATACAAAAATATGGGCAATAATTCAATAAATATGATACATAGATTTCATTTTATTTTATTTTTCCTTCTTAGAGAATAGCCTAATTAAATGCGGGCTCCAATTGTAATTTACTTTTCTCGAGAGTTAGTAACTAAAAATGGATGGAATATCCTACAAAAAAAAAAATGGGGTACTGATTAGATAACAAGGTTGAGAGTATACCAGAATGTGTGGCGAATATATATACATATTACTTAGGCACTTAAAATTTTGCAGCAAACTAGGCAAATGAGATGCATAAAGATTAATATTATATCAAAAAAAAAAAAAAATTGTAAGGTTGAAAAGCTTGCCAAAAAAAAAAAAAATCATTATGACATGCTTTGCATTGATTAGGAAGCATCTAAATCTATTTAAGAATTATATCGCTATATGGTATGTGAGATTCGAAAAGTACGAGTATATATTTATGCAACAGTGTTATACGCTTCACATGGTAAAGTAAAATAATTAATTTTTTTTCTTTTTTTTTTTATCTTTCAAGATGGTCCAGGTGGCTGCCCCGTCATATATTCTAGTAGGCTTGGCAATATTTAATATTAAAATTATGCACGTGGCATGAAGAAGGACTACATGGTTTTTTTCCATTGGATGGTTGGAGATTGATTATAAGCTGATCCTCTTTCCATATGCGTAAGAGGCTGTTGAACCGGCGCTGACCTCTTCTTTATAAAAAAAAAAAAAAAAAAAAAAGTGAAAACCGGTTCACGCTAAACTAGCTCTAGCCAACCCGTCGCATAACGGCAACCAAGAACCAAAAGCCTTTCAGATCCTTCTCTTCTTCTCCCTATCTTAGCCGTCCAATCCCAAATTTAGCTAATCAGAAGGAGAAGAGAGAGAGAGGGCGAACCGGGTTCATACCAACCCAAACGGTTCAATCTTGAACCACAACCCAAAGGACGGCTTACGTTAGCGTCGTGCCTTGTCCCAGGAGAGGCAGTCCAATTCCATCCCCTCCCTGAAGACACGTTGTTTTGGCCCGAGCACGCCAAAAACCTCCTCGTTCCGTGCTCTCCTCTTTTTTTTTTTTTTTTTTTTTTTAATTATAAATATTTATTCTCCACCCCCACCCTCTTCCCCTGTCTTCCCTTCTCTCTCTCTCTCTCTCTCTTGGGGGCCTCCTCGTCGTCGCTCGATCCCTCTCTCCTCCCCCCGCTCTTCCCACTCTCCTCCGCCCTTCCCCCCTTCTCCAAATCCACCCTCAGACCGCTCTACCCTCCCACTTCTCTGCATAAAACCCGATCTTTATCGTTTCTCGTCGTCAGATCCCCCTCGTTTCCTCTTTCCCGACGTGATTCGGCGATCAATGCGGGTTCCGGAGCCGTAGGGATGGTCGGTGACGGCAGGCTGTGGCGCTGCGAGCTGGCATGCAAGGGGGCGTGCTGAGCGACGCGGGGTTCGGGGGCTGGCGGTGCCGGAGATGGCCAACGACGGGTCCGGGACGGCGGGGCGGCCGCCGCAGATGGTGATGGTCAAGCGAGAGCTGCTGGCGTCGTGCCTGACGTGCCTCCTCTGCCACAAGCTCCTCCGCGACGCCACCACCATCTCCGAGTGCTTGCATACGTGTGAGCCCCGCTCCTCGTCATCTCTTCTCCGTCACTTTCTCTTTGTTCTCTGGGTTTCGCCATCTCGGTTGCTTCGTTTCATTGAATTTGCCCCCCGACGTGGGTGCCTTCTGGTTTCGGGCTCTTCGATTCCAGTTTCACGTGTGTGCGCGTGCGCGTGTGTATATTTTAATTTTCTGGTTTTGTGATCCGTTTTTTTTATTTATTTATTTATTGGGTTATCATTCGATCTCGCGATCTGGGTTTTTCTTCGTTTTGCTTGGTTTCTTGAGATCGGAGGGTGGTCTATCGTCGAAACTTGTTTCAAAGGTGATTCTTTTGTGATGTCGGTTCTTTCCCCTTCGGTCTGTGGCTCTGCAGTCGCATGCATCGTTGTCTGTTTCGGCTCTGTGTTTTCTTCGTCCATCTCTGCTGCCGTAGTGAGGTAAGAGGAGGTTGATGTCTGTTCGCACATGGTAAATGATGGTATCTTCATCTTGTTGTTAGTGTCATAACTCATTCGACACCTGCAGAAGCTATTGAGATTAAAGGTGGAAATTTTCGAGTGTTTTTTAGTTGATTGAAGCAGGGAAGCTCCATGCATGCTGTTGGTAATTCCATTGGAAATTAAGTTTCATCTTGCCTGTGCCCTCTGCTTCTTGCTAATTTTGTATGGAAGCTGCAAACTTTGGCTATTTTTCCTTTTCAGAGATAAGTAGACATCAACTACATGATCGTACCATACGGTGTTGAACGTCCTCTTGTATATTCTAGAATTGAGTTGGGAATTGCATTATTGTCCTTATGGTTGAATCTATGCTCTGTTGGTCAAAACAATGCTTCCGAGTCCTCTGACTCTATCATAAATGTCACTTGATACTCGATAGACTTCTGTTCTCTTCTTCAATTTATATTTCATGATTTTTACCAATAAAGGAAAAAATATCTCTGTACATATGCGTAACAAATCCGGTACTTCTCCTTGGTGCTTTAAAAAAAAAAAAAAAAAACTGTGCAGAAAATCGCTATAGCTGCATGCCTACTTGCTTCTGTTCGGTTGAGGCTGCTTAGCTGTTAATTGTTGATTAATCATGATGCACCAAGTTTCTTTTTGCCATCCGTCAGTTTGTAATCTTCATTGGCTTGGTTATTAGGTCGTCATGCCAGTTGAAGCTTCTTAGTTGTAAACACTTAGCTAATCATGATCTTGAAGCTACTAATAATGATTAATTAGTTTTTCAGGTTGGGGGCATATTTTTCGAAGGAACCTTTATTTGAGTTGAAGTTTCCTGATTCTGATATAAGTGCATTGCCATCTTTTCACTGAACTTTCTAAACACTTCATTTCAGCATTTCCTAGATGAAATAACTATTCTTGCTCTCTTTTCTGGTTAAGGATGCCTCTGAAGGCTAGTGATTAATCTGGGGCTGCATTGCATATGAATATATCATGTTTCTCTGCTCCTAAACTATATCAGTATCTGTCAACTTTAAATTATTATTATTTTGGTACACAAACTTTAAAATATTTTTTTATAGTTAAATATTTAATGCTTTTTTATTGCCTAGCTTAAAGCAATGAATAAATTATATCATTGGTGGACTGATTTTCTATTAGCTCTCTCTTTGCAATATGTGTTAACTTAGTGGACTGGTGATGTAACACTTCTTTAATGTTTTTATATCATTGAAACAGTTTGCAGGAAGTGTATACTGGAGAAACTCACAGACGAGGAGTTAGATTGCTGCCCAATATGTAATATCGATCTGGGTTGCTCTTCAATAGAGAAGCTCAGGTTACTTTCTTTTCTTTTTGAGAAATTAGACTTTCTGTTGTCATATTGCTCAGTTAAGTTTGGAACATTGATTGCTAACCTTACTTGAAAGCATCTTGAGTGACAACCTGTAGAATATTATGGCTAAACTATGGGGGGTGTTGATGCAATAGAATTTCAACTTGTGCAGTAAAGTTATTCTTTGTTGGTGGAAAGTAGGAATGGGAAGACAGGAAGGCAAAAAAAAAAAAAAAAAGATGGGGATTATCAGCCATTTTTTTCCTAAGGTGTGAATTAGAAAGATAGAGATCCCAATTACCTGAAGTGGGAATGGATGGTGATGCAAGGGCAGGAAGAATAGCTTTGGAAAAATTTTAGCAAAGAAGTGCTAAGGAAGTGAGGTGAAGGAGGTTCAGCACGTGAGGTATAAGTTTCCAGCTACTAATATAGGGATTTCCAAAAGTGAAGAGAAGAGAGGTAGTTGCAAAGCTGAGGGTTGAGAACTGCAGCTATCTATGATAATAATCTATGTGTGAAAAACGTACATAAAGGTGGATTCCCTGACACCAAAATGGTATAAAATACTAAGATAGTAGTATCCTGAAAAAAAAAGAAAAAGACTTATAAACCCTTTTTAGTGCAGATTGTTTGCTGCATAACCATGATTTTCTCTTGGCAGACTAGAAATGAATATATGTATGTATGTATGTATATGATCGCACGTATACATGTACATATGCATATACATATACATATGCACGCACATATACACACACATATGCATATACATATATTTTATATATGTATATGCATATATTTTAAATTGTTAAGGTGTTGTTATTTAAACTATATTTTGAAAATCTTTCTAAAAAAAGCTTGATTTAATAATATAATAAACCACAGGTGAAAGTCTGTTCAACATTTTTTCTTTTGTTGTATGGACCTAGTGCATTTTGATATAGGCTAGCTGATTCTTTGGTCTCATATATTTAGTTAAAGCATGTTTGTTGTTTCCTACCAATGCATCGGCACATCAATAATGCATCTTTATTTTAACATCTATAGCCATAAAGTTTAAGCTATGTCCCAGCTACTTGGGGTTGGCATCTTGTAAGTGTCATTATGGTGTGAAAGTGTCAAACATGCTGAAAATCTTTTTATGCATAAAATTGTGTGAGAGAAAAATTAGCAAGGAAAGAGGAAAATGGAAGTACAAAAGAAAGTCAAGGAGCCAATGTTTTTATATCAACCCACATTGCCTGATACAGAGCATACAAAACCAATTTGACAGGGTACTGATGCAGTATGGAGACTCGTTACAATACCATCCTGACAATGGTGGTGCTTCTGTTTTTCTTCCAACAGTGTAGCGTGTTTTCGTATGAGGGTTATCATGTCAAACCAACCTGTACCATTAAGCTACCACTACGTGGTTTGATATTAACACCTGATCATGCTGCATCCCATTGTGTTTTCCCTTAGTGATACCTGTTCTTTAGTGTCTTGAGTGAAAATAACCAATATAATACATTGTTCCTATTAGAAATATTAAAGGAGATGACTAATCTTGAGGCTTTCCAGGTCATCCTTCTAGGAGCATTCATTATTAAGCCTTCAGTCAAGGAGTTTAAATGTGATTCAATGCGCAGCATGAATGCTCCTTAAGCTATTTTCATCCAAATAGGAAGTGATTAAGCATAAAACACAGTCAATTCCCCTCAAAACTTACTTTAATAGCCCTTTCATGTGATATGTGGCATTAATACCACATCTCAAGCCAAAACTCAAATATCGCACAACTTTTTATTCCTCTTTTGATTGCTTACCAATGTATTTTGAGATGAATGACAACTTTTTTCAATACATGCTGAGTTTAAATGAAAGGACACCACTGAGCCAGAATCCTTTCACTGAATAATCCATAGTAGCAGAGAAATTGATCTGTTTATAGACCACTTCAATTCATCGTGAAACCAACTTGAAGTTCGCCTTAGTCTTCTACTGGAACACCAAAAAAAGATCTTATCTATGGCATCGAACTTTAATCCTTGAAACCTTTTCGCACCACAAACTCCTTTTTTATATTTATTGTTTAGAGATCTCTTATACGATATCCAATAGAACAGCATTATAATTTTTTCCAACACAACAACCAGTAATCACCTTGAATATTTGTAAGACCTTTAATTTCCCATTTATCAACTGCTGTACTAAATCGGCCATCTTTTATAATTCTGTGCCCATGTGCTGCAAGCACCTAGGACACCAGAAGTGCAATTCTTGAATCTCAAGTTCTCCCTGCTGTCTCACATGTGAGACCCTAAGTCTGGCGATCAGAGCAAAGAAGCATCAAAGCAATTTCATCTTCTTTCTCTTTGTTCATCCTTCATTTGTGCCTACAAGGTGCAGATTAACTAGCCACCACGCAAAATGACAGTGTTAGGTTTCTTAAAAGCAGAGCTATCATCTTGTGGAATAATCAATCTGTACTGGCAGAATTTTGGGGATTATCTTGAAATTGTTGAAGATGCAAGCTGTGAGTTTGCATGTCATTTTGATTTCACAGTACTGAATCTACCTCCTTTTTTAATGAAACTTGTTGAAATGACTTCTTGTTCCATTTGAAGCACCTCCTTGTGTCTTTTACCTTTTATTTTGTTGTTGCTAGAGTTTCAAATCAATTATATTTCTTTTTTATATGTGGCTATCAACTTTGGCTTGTGAATTGCATTGTTGAACCTGGTAATTATGTGAACTTGCTGTAATCATATGTTGCTTTTGGAGAGATCTTGCTCCTTGTTTTCTCAGGAAATGGTTGAAAAGGCAGGAATGTTGTGGGTGATGTCTCAAATTTGTTAGACTGATGCCTTCCTTGTTCCACCAAACTTTGGAGCATGGAAATTCATTTTATTGAAGTTTAATGCAACAAAAAAAAGATCTCAAGAGAGTCATTTCCTCTGACTTTATTCTTACATGTGCTTGCGGAAGTGCATTAATTGATACTAGAATGTTTGCAGACCTGATCACAATTTACAAGATGTGAGAGCAAAGATATTTCCATTCAAAAGAAGAAAGGTTAATGCTCCAGAAGCTGTGCCTCCCATTACATTGCCTGTTAGAAGAAAAGAAAGATCGCTTTCTTCTTTGGTAGTCAATACTCCGCGAATAGCAACACACACAGGTCTGACAGGTAGAAGGTCAAAACCTGTAGCTAGAAGGGCCACTGCATTACGTGGATTGGGTCCTGTTATTAATCACTCTGTTAAGGGAGGATGATAATGCCGAAAAGCAAGTTGAAAACTCAAACTCAACTGAGACTTCGAGCAAGATGAATCAAAACAGAAGACAGGTAGAGGGAGCATGATCTTTTTTTTTTTTTTTTTTTTTTATATGGCTTATCAGCAGATTTAAGTGGAAAAATGCTCTTTACACACTTATTGGTTCTCTGAGCTGCCATGCTATAATCATTTGTGTTGACACTCACATTTGGTGAAACTTTTCAGACTTCAAAAGCAGAGCCATCTAACCATAGACCTAACAAAGATACTGAAAATGGTGGGGAGACCTATCTGGATAAGTCTGAACTTTGGAAACCTTTAAATTGCCTGGTGGAAGCTGCAAACAGAACAAAGTCTCCTAAGTCTAGTCCAAAGAATTCTGTTATAAAGGCAGAGCAAATCAATGGTGCCGATAGTGAAGTACATTTCCATAAAGTGAAGGGTAGGGAACATCCGAATAAATTGAAAATTCATGATGAGAAGAATGAAAGTGTTCCCATGCCTCCAGTGATGGTGAGAGCTAGGAGATTGCAAGGAAATAGCCGAAAAAGGAAAGACCTAGCAACTTCAACTCAGGCATTGCTTGATTCTGCAAGTGCCCAATGTGAAAGGAGGATAAATCAAGTTTGGTTTTCATTGGTTCCCTCTTTTGACCAGTGAGGAACCATTCCCTATTCTGAAAATTACAATTGTGATTTCTATGCTACATTATATATTTAAAAGCCTTTTTTCTGAGCATGCAACATGGTTTCAGGGAAGGAGATTCACAATTGCCCCAGATACCTGCAAATTACTTGAGGATCAAGTAAGTTTTTCGTCTTGATATAACTCTAGAACATGCAAATGCCATGATTAACTATTTTGCATTGCTCAAGAGGTATCTCATTTTCTTTTGCCATTTAGAATGTATATTCATGATATGATATGCATCATTTTCAGGATGTTTTGATGAGATCGAGTCATTCTGGGAAAGATTTTAGTTCTTTAAGAAATAGAATATATAACTGCTGTTGCATACAACTGCGACGTAAGAAAGGGATATATATAACATATTCACATGATCAAAATGTGTCCATAATGTCCTTATTTTCTTCAGATCAACCCATGGCTTTTTCAGTAATTAGGCCTTTAAAGCATGTCTGTGCGTTTAAGCACACCAGCATAGTTCTCAAAATAAATAGTTATCAAATATTTATTGCAAGAAGGCATGTAGGAAGCAGGTGTGGGGATGTGAAGGAGATACAGAACACTAGGCAGAAAAATTCCATCTACTGAGATTGGGCCAAAGGTTTTGAGGGAGGCCACATTGTATTTTCAATAAGTCTGTTCTACATGGTTATCTCTCACAAAAAATCTGGAAAGGCATGTTTTAAAATCTAATCTTATTAAAAATTATACAAAATCTTATGAAGCAGATAAAGGCAAGGATGATAAGGTAACTTTGGCTCTATGTTGCATAGGCGCTCACCTGGGCTGTAGGCTAGGTTTGTCTCCTAGTGTCATGTAGGTGGTTTGATGATTTTGGCAATGGGTACAGATTCTGCTGGAAGAGTGAAACAAAAATCATCATAAATCTGTTCAAGCAAATCTATCATTTTACAGTGAGAAGCTCAACTCAGAACCTTATTGACTCAAGTAGCTCAGTAACTCGGTAACTCAGGCAAGTTAACTTGAAAGTCAACACCAAAATGATAATTTTTTTAGAATATAGTAATAATAACAAAGATTTATATCCATTTATGTATGTCTCGATTATTGGAAAAAATGAAATGTCAAATTAGAAATCTTATTTTTTTTCGATTCTAGAGCAAAATGTCTAGTTCAAGAAGTATAGAATAAACCTGGAAAATAAAATATAAACTGTTGATTAAGAGTACAGCTCAGCTTGGAACCAGGAAAAAGAGGTTATTAAAGCATACAGTCCTCCGATGTCCAAGAGGTGGTAATAGCATTTTATTTCTATTCTAAGTATTGAATTGTATGAAATTGATTTTTTTTAAAAAAATATGTATTTTAATAGCTACCTATAAACATAAACTTAGTATGCGCTAAAAAGTTGATTCATGCGTATAATATACATTATATGAAAAAAATGATGAATTATTCATAGCATATTATTTTTTAAAAATATATATTTTTACATTATAAACAAATAAAATAAAATCTCTTTAGTTAATTTGAGCTGTCTATTTGCAATTAAAACTTTATATACTTGCCTTGATTAGAAAATTGGAGCAAACAATTTATATATCAATAATATATAGGCATTACCCAGTTGAGCGCAACGTAAATTATAAAATTAATTATAATTTAATAACAAAAATTATAAAATATTAATTATAATTTAATAATGATATATGATATCTAAAAACATATTTTAAATTTGAATTTGGTTGGATTAAAGAGTATACAGATGTGCTTTTGGATTTAATAAATTTGGATAGAGCGGATCAAAATAATCCAATCAAGATTATCAACGGTCCAGATCATTTTGCATAACTCTTATATACTCATATTCTTCCGATTCAATCGTTTCTTCCGTCGCCGCCCTCTGTCTGTTTCTTCCGCCGCTGCCCTCTTTCATCCGCCGCCCTCTATCATCGAAGAAAAGAAAATCAACTGTTTCATCTGCCGCCGTCCTCTTTCATCATCGAAAAAAAGAAGATCAACTGTTTCATCCGCCGCCGTCCTCTTTCATCCGCCGCCGTCCTCTTTCATCATCGAAGAAGAGAGAGCGGCGGCCGCCGTCTCTTTCATCATCGAAAAAAAAATATGTATTTTAATAGTTACCTATAAACATAAAACTTAGTATGTGCTAAAAAGTTGATTCGTGCATATAATATACATTATATGAAAAAAGTGATATGAATTATTCATAGCATTTTATTTTTAAAAAAAATATATTTTATACATTATAAGAAAATAAAACAAATCTCTATATGTGACAAGTGAATTTTATCATTAATTATGAAATGTCACATTAGTTGTATACATGAAACTTGATTGGATTAATTAATTTGAGCTATTTATTTGCAATTAAACTTTATATTTGCGTTGATTAGAAAATATTGGAGCAAACAATTATATATCAATAATATATAGGCATCTTAGTATATCAAACCCTAGACCCAGTTGAGCAGCAACATAAATATAAAAAATTAATTATAATTTAATAATGAAAATTATAAAATATTAATTTAATAATATATATGATATCTAAAACTATTTTAAATTTGAATTTGGTTGGATTAAAGAGTATATAGATCTTTTTGGATTAAAAAGTTTGGATATAGCGGATCAAATAATCCGATCAAGATTATCAATGGTCTAGATCATTTTGTATATCTTATACTGCATAATGTTCTTCCGATTCAATTGTTTCTTCCGCTGCCCCCGCCCTCTGTCATCGAGAAAAGAAGAAGAAATTTCCACCGTCTTCTTTGATCATCGAAGAAGAGAAGAGCGAGCGGTATATCCTCTTTTCTACTATGTCATCTTCCTTGATAGATCATCATAAAAAAAATATTTGAAGATCTAAATAAAAGGATTCAAAGGAGATGTAGACATAATGTATATTTTTCACTCAGTTCCCTCTAATGTCCAAATATTGATAATAACATGTTACTATTCAATTTGAAAGAGAGAAACCAAAATTTAGAAAGAAATAAAAAAAAAATTTGCTTAATTTAATAGTCAATTGTAAACATACAATTTTATGATAAAAAAAAATGCACATATACAATGTGAAATTATTGCATGATATATCTTTTGTATATAAAAAGTGGACAAATATCTTGAGTCATGCAAATGTTATCATTATTCAAAAATTTGTGTTTAGCTAGTCACATTAATTTTATGCTTTAAGCTCAACCGGCAAATCAGTTAAATTACTTAATTTTAAATTGATTGTTGTTTGCGATTGAACATTTTATACTTAGCTTGATTAGAATATATTTAACGCAAACATCTACTTAACCAGGTTGAATAGCAACATAAGAGGCAACTCAATAATAAACTTTGATATCAAATAGAAACCCCAATTCACTTCAAAACTTTTTAACTCGAGCATGCTTTAAAACTTTTTAACTTCAACAGGGTTGATATAAGTAAGTTTAGGCATCAATGTAAAACATATTTTGAAGTGGGGTTCAAGGTTTAAAGCAAAGCTGTAAATAAGCCGTGTTGGCTAAGTCAATTCTGATCCGATCAGAACAAAAAAAAATCTCATCATTAAATCTTGCAATTGTAAGTATGCAAAATCATTCTTTTTTTTTTATCTTATCCTTTTTTTTCATTAATTCTTTTAAAATACGAAAGCTATATTTAAATAAAATAAAATATATTCTCTCCCTCAAAACGCAAGAAAGATTATCAATGAATATCTCTTATAACTTTAAGTCTATAAAAACAATTTAAAACTCTATTTAAATAAAGTAAAATATATTTAATTAAAGCATACAGTCCTTCGATGTCCAAGAGGTGGTAATAGCATTATTTTTATTCTAGTATTGAATGGTATGAAATTGATTTTTTTTTTTTAAATATATATTTAATAGCTACCTATAAACATAAAACTTAGTATGTGCTAAAAAGTTATTCATGCGTAATATATTATATGAAAAAAAGTGATATGAATTATTCATAGCATATTATTTTTAAAAAATATATATTTTTATACATTATGAGCAAATAAAAATAAATCCGTTTAGTTAATTTGAGCTGTCTATTTGCAATTAAAACTTTATATACTTGCCTTGATTAGAAAATATTGGAGCAAACAATTTTAATATATCAATAATATATAGGCATTACCCAGTTGAGCAGCAACGTAAATTATAAAATATTAATTATAATTTAATAATAAAAATTATAAAATATTAATTATAATTTAATAATGATATATGATATCTAAAAACATATTTTAAATTTGAATTGGTTGGATTAAAGAGTATACAGATGTGCTTTTGGATTAATAATTTGGATAGAGCGGATCAAAATAATCCAATCAAGATTATCAAGATTATCAACGGTCCAGATCATTTTGCATAACTCTTATATACTCATATTCTTCCGATTCAATCGTTTCTACCGCCGCCGCCCTCTGTCTGTTTCTTCCGCCGTCGTCCTCTTTCATCATCGAGAAGAGAAGAGCGGCGGCCGCCGTCTCTTTCATCATCGAAAAAAAAATGTATTTTAATAGTTACCTATAAACATAAAACTTAGTATGTGCTAAAAAGTTGATTCGTGCGTATAATATACATTATATGAAAAAAAGTGATATGAATTATTCATAGCATTTTATTTTTTAAAAAAAAATATTTTTATACATTATAAGAAAATAAAACAAATCTCTATATGTGACAAATAAATTTTATCATTAATATGAAATGTCACATTAGTTGTATACATGAAACTTGATTGGATTAATTAATTTGAGCTATTTATTTGCAATTAAAACTTTATATTTTGCGTTGATAGAAATATTGGAGCAAACAATTTATAATATATCATAATATATAGGCATCTTAGTATATCAAAACCCTAGACCCAGTTGAGCAGCAACGTAAATTATAAATATTAATTATAATTTAATAATAAAATTATAAAATATTAATATAATTATATGATATATGATATCTAAAACATATTTTAAA
>UESW01001318.1:0-72796 GCA_900491605.1 Calamus simplicifolius
GGGCAACAGTATTCATGTTGGCCTGTGATACTGACTGTATAACCTTCCTCCGTGGAAGTGCATGAAAGATCCTGCAATGTTTTTAACCGTTTTGGTTCCAGGACCATCAAATCCTAAGGAAAGATTGATGTCTTTCTGCAACCGTTGGTGGCTGAATTGAAAATGTTGTGGGAAACAGGAGTGGTAGCCTACGACATTTCTATGAAACAAAATTTCTTAATGAGAGCTGCTTTGATGTGGACAATAAGTGATTTTCCGGCATATGCAATGTTGTCTGGTTGGAGCACTGCTGGACGTCTGGCATGCCCTCATTGCATGTATGATTCGGATGCATTTACATTGCAGAAGAGTGGTAAGCAGTCATGGTTTGATAACCATAGGAAGTTCTTGCCACCAAATCATCCTTACAGGCGTAACTTGATCGCCTTCCGGAAGAACAAAGCAGTCACAAAATTTGCCGAACCGGTTAGGTCCGGCACGGATCTATTTGATTCTATAGAGAATTTGGGGTTGATGTATGCATGGGAACCAGATGCAGATAGAATAATAGTCGTATATGTAAAGAACATAACTGGAAGAAACGAAGTATATTTTGGGATTTGCCTTATTGGAGCACAAATCTCATCCGGCACAACTTGGATGTCATGCTATAGAGAAAAATTTCTTTGATAACATATTTAACACGGTGCTAAACATCCCGGGAAAAAACAAAAGATACTGCAAAGTCAAGAGAAGAACTTAATCAGTACTGTAGAAGAGGTGATTTGAGAAGGAGTGCCGATGGGACCTATCCTAAAGCATGTTACACTCTTAACAGAAATTCACGAGAAGTTTTATGTAACTGGCTTAGAGGTTAAAATTTCCAGATGGTTATGCCTCAATATCGGTAGGTGTGTGGACATGCATAAGCTCAAGTTGTTCGGCATGAAGAGCCATGACTGCCATGTTTTCATGCAACGATTATTACCTATAGCTTTTGTGAGTTGCTTCCGCAACATGTCTGGAAGGCAATTACGGAGCTCAGCTTATTCTTCAAGGAGTTATCTGCCGCAGTCATTACTTCTGCATCAATGGCAAGGCTTGAGGAGGAAATTCCAATTATTTTATGCAAGCTTGAGCGAATATTTCCTCCCAGTTTTTTTGACTCAATGGAGCATTTACCGGTTCACTTGCCATACGAAGCGAGCATAGCTGGTCCTGTGCAGTATCGCTGGATGTATCCATTCGAGAGGTAAATATTACATCATTAAGATATGTTGACATTTGAAATATTATTTCATTGCTTGAAAAATTCGTTAATTTTTTGTTGCAACTTTACATATAGGTATCTTAAGAAGTTAAAAAATAATGTGCGTAATAAGGCAAGGGTTGAAGGTTCTATATGCAATGCACACTTGGTCGAAGAAGTTTCAGCTTTTGCCTCACATTACTTTGAGGGTCACGTCCACACGAGGAGCCGAAATCATGGTCGTAACGATGACGTATGTGTGGACGAAGCAGAAGCTAATGACGGTAGAATATCAATTTTTAAAGCTATCGGCCGTTCATTTGGTGGGCAGAAGTCAAGAAATCTTAGCGATATGGAGTATAATGCAGCACATTATTACATCCTAATGAACTGTCGAGAAGTCGATCCATATATTGAGTAAGTGTATACTTCAATGCTAAATTGAAAATTTAAATTATATAATAATATACCATAATATTTAATTTCTAACAGTAGTTTTCATCCTTTTCATCCCATAAGGATGTTTTGTGATAGACAACGACAGATGAATCCCGACATCAGTCAAGTTGCAATTGGGCAGAAATTAGAAACGGAGTTTGCTTACTGGTTTTATGAATTTGTGAGTAGTATCACTCAATCAATTTCGATAATGGCAATTATTTTTTGAATTGGATGTCAATAGCTTATTAATTTATAGGTCAACGGTCATGGTCGACAACCGACAATATTTTCATTAAATGTCTATCGCAATGGCCATTGAAGACCGTAACAACCTCTACTGGCTATTTTGTAAATGGGTACAAATTTCAGATTGAACGATTAGCAGCTTCAAGAGGCACTCAGAACTGGGGCGTGTGTGTAAAAGGAGAAAGTGTTGGAGCAAATATGCAGGATTATTATGGAAAGTTAGTAGAGGTGGTTGAAGTTGAATATCCCGGTTGGCCTTTAAAACGAACCGTATTGTTTCGTTGTGATTGGTTCGATCCGATAATTCCTGTGGGCAAAAGGGTTCATAACGACTATAATTTGGTTGAAGTGAACCATCGACGAAGATTACAGAAATATGACCCATTCATCCTTGCATCCCAAGCTCAGCAAGTCTTTTACTGCGGATATCCAAGTTTGCGCAACGACAAGCGAGATTGGTGGGCCGTTTCTAAAATCGTCCCACGTTCAACAATCGTATTAGAGGAGAGTTCATCAAGTCAATCAGCCGAGTGCCCTGCATTTCAAGAGGATGAGATGGAACTGCATGCAATTGAGGACGACACAAGAGCTCCTGAAACATCACTTATCGATCCAAGTGGTGATGTCCAAGAAATTGCGGATGCAAATGTTCGGTTTCCTTCCGATAATGAAACTGATTCGCAATCCGATACGGCATCAGATGTTGAACCAACATTTCACGAAACAAATGACAACGATTAAACATAAAGGTTTTTTAAAATTTAACTTTTTTTATAAGTGTTAAATTCGTACATAGTCAATCATTAATCGTAATTTAATTGTGTGAATCCTTAGTATTTTCAGTATGAGGGG
This sequence comes from Calamus simplicifolius, assembly GCA_900491605.1. Classification (NCBI taxonomy): domain Eukaryota; kingdom Viridiplantae; phylum Streptophyta; class Magnoliopsida; order Arecales; family Arecaceae; genus Calamus; species Calamus simplicifolius. The sequence continues at coordinate 2,768 of UESW01001318.1, forward strand.
CAGAGGTAGATCTACCGACGATAGATTGGGTGAGCAGAGACGTAGTTTGGATCCTTCGACATCAGATCACATGAGCGTCGGAGATGGAGAGTTTGGATCTCCAGCAGAGGCGCAGCCTTCGACCTCTGCACCAGTATTACCATCTACCCGATCGGCACAGACCTCCGAGAGTTCTTCCGCCTTCGGCCGCACTTTACTTCGACTTGATGCTCAGGGGATGTAAGTATATATTAATTACAAATATTTGTTAATGTTTTAAGTCATTAACTTATAAACTTGCATTTTTTTAATAGATTCATTGAGCAGCATCATGTCTCCAGCCACATCAGCGCCGTTTTTCAGAGGCGTGCAGATCCCAGTGGCTACGATTGGCGCCACGTATCGCCGGCCACGAGGGAGTTTTATTTTTCTGAGTTTTAGGTAAACTTATTAAATACAATTTAGCAGTGATATATAATTCTTTAAAGTTAATAAATTTAGAAACTAACTGTTTATTTTAATGCAGAAAAAAAATTTACGTGGGATCCTGCCACCCATGATGCCATTAGGGCAGCATGGGAGGCTCTGACGCGACGCCGATACTCCGACATGCTTCATCGTTGGAGGTCGTCGGGTCAGCGTCCTGCGCATGTGCCAGAGGGTATTTGGCATGAGTGGCAGCAGGCCTGGGAGTCCGATGGCTGGCGCAGGAGGTCCGCATCAGCCAGCACGAACCGCCGATCTGAGAAGGGCGGTCGTGGCACGGGTCTCTCCTGTCATACATCGGACTCCATTTCGATTCAGGAGCACAGACGGCGTATGGTAAGAAAACATAAATATTTTAATTACTATTTTAGTTCTTTACAAATATTTTTATTAATATCATTTTTTTTATTGTTATAGACTGAGCAGGAGGGCGGAGATCCTGGTGAGTTTCGTCTATTCAGGGCGACACACACCAGGAGGGACGGCTCCTGGGTCGATACGCGATCACGGGAGGTTGCGGTAAGAAATTAGATTTATGTAGTATCTGTTTAATTTTTAAAATTTTATTTCTAGAAATTTATTAACTCATTTATTATTGATTTCATAATTTCAAGGCACGAGTCGACGAGCTTCGATCCCAGGCATCACAGGTCGACTCTACTGATGGGGAGACGCCCGTCGAACTCTCAGCAGATGAGAGTCGACGTGTGTTTTTGGAGGCTGTTGGTGCCCAGCCACGAGACTGCAGGGTCTATGGTATGGGCACTAGAGCTTCTACATTTTTTCCCCATCAGGCCTCCAGCTCGCGAGTTCCTGCTGATCTTCCTCCCGAGCGTATAGATGAGCTTCGCAGATCTATTGCAGAGGAGCTTCGCCAGGATTACGAGCAGGATTTGAGGATCGTATGCGAGGCCGGGATCAGGAGGTTGCTGACATGCGAGATGAGATGCACTATTTGCGGGATATGGTTAGACGCTTGTCGCAGAGTCTTCAGCCTCCACAGCCTCCACAGCCTCCACAGCCTTCACGTGATCATTCAGATTCTTGATGTATTTTTTTTTTATGTTGTAAAAACTTTTAAATTTTAATATAAATTTTTTTGAAATTTATTATTGTTTGGATTGAGTGAAAAATGTTTGTATCAATATTTAGATTTAACGAAATTTTATTAATCGTTTTAATTTTAATCATTTAAATATTTTTTTAAAAAAAAATTTCGACGTTCTGCGACGCATAAAAATGCGTCGCAATATTTAATAATTAAATTTTTTAAAAAATTTATTAATAAAATTGCGACGCATCAAATTGCGTCGCAATATTTAAAATTAATTTTTAAAAATTACAAATCTGTTAATAAATATTGCGACGCATCAACTTGCGTCGCAATAATAAAAATTAATTTTTAAAACAAAAAAATTATTATTAAATCTTGCGACGCATTAATTGGGTCGCAATATTAATAATAAATTTTTTGTTTTAAAATTTAATTTTAAATATTGCGACGCAATTTTATGCGTCGCAATATTTATTAATAAATTTTTAATTTTTAAAAATTAATTATTAAATATTGCGACGCAATAAATTGCGTCGCAATATTTAATAATTAATTTTTTTAAAAATTTAATTTTTATTATTGCGATGCAATTTTATGCGTCGCAGAGTGTCGCAATTGCGTCGCAATATTGCGACGCAATTGCGACAAAAGAGTATTGCGACGGGGAGTTGAGCGACGCCATCATTGCGTCCCTATTGCGTCGCTAAACATGGTATAGCGACGCAATAGTGATGCATTTTGGCGTCGCAATATTTTAAATTTTTGTAGTGTATTGCGACGCATTTGCGATACATTTCCCAGAAATAAAAATAATTTTTTCAGAGAAAACAAGTTTTAATATTGCGACGCAAATATTACGTTACAATATTAAATTGAAAAATAAAGTAAAAAAAAATTTAAAAATAAAACATTGCAACGTAATATAAGCGTCGCAATTATTTTTAAAAAAATAATTTTTATCCAATATAATTATTTAAAAAATATTGTGACGCATTAGCGACGTAATTTCCTAGAAAATAAAAATAGTTTTTCCTAGAGAAAACAATTTTTAATATTGCGACGCATATATTGCATCACAATATTTTTTAGAAAAATAAATGTAATAAAAAAATTAAAAAAAAATATTACGACGCAATATATGCATCGCAATTATTTTCAGAAAATATAATTTTTATCATTTATAATTATTAAAAAAATATTGTGATGCATTAGCGATGCAATTTTCTAGAAAGTAAAAATAGTTTTTTGAGAGAAAATAATTTTTAATATTGCGTCGCAATGTTTTTTAGAAAAATAAAAGTAATAAAAAAATTTAAAAAATAAACATTACGATGCAATATATGCATCGTAATTATTTTCAGAAATATAATTTTTATCAGTTATATTATTAGAAAAATATTGCGATACAATTTCCTAGAAAATAAAAATAATTTTCCCACCAGACAATGGCGCCAAATTAGCGACTCATTAGCGACGCAATTAGTTGCGTCGCTAAGTTTTGCATAAAATAATAAAAAGGCCAAATTAGCGATGGATTAGTGACGCGTTGTTGCGTCGTTAATCCATAATAAATTTTTAAAAAAATAGCGAGTGATTAGCGATGCAAATTTGCGTCGCTAATTACAACTATATAAGCTCTGTCGAGCCGCCCCCCCCCCCCCCCCGCTTCTCTTCTTCTTCCTCTTCTTACCCTAACCGCCGCCGTTCGCTCCTCCGGCTCCCCCTGTCCTCTCCCCCGACGGCAGCTCCTCCCACTCCGGCAGCGTCCCCTCTCGACCAAGGTTAGGCCCCCCGTCCTCCTCATTAAAAAAAAAAAAAACTAGGTTCCAGCCACGGCCATGGCCATGGCCGTCTTCTCCGGCCACGGCCGTAGCCGTGGCTGGCCGTGGCCTGGCCACGATGGCTAGGCCACCAAAAAAAAAATTAACAGCTAGGGGGGGGTTTTCCCCACCCCTCCCTTCGTCTTCTCCGGCCACGGCCACGGCCGTGGCCTGCCGTGGCCTGGCCACGGTGGCCAGGCCACCAAAAAAAAAGTATAACAGGGGGGTTCCCCCCTTGGTCTTTTCCGGCCACGGCCATGGCCGTGGCCGTCTTCTCCGGCCGTGGCCTAGCCACGGTGGCCATGCCACCAAAAAAAAAATATAACAGGGGAACCCCCCCTTGGTCTTCTCCGGCCATGGCCGTGGCCGTCTTCTTCGGCCATGGCCGCTGCCGTGGCCGGCCGTGGCCTGGCCACGGTGGCCAGGCCACCAAAAAAAAAGTCTAACATGGGGGGTTCCCCCCCTCCCTTTATTAAATTTTATAAATTTAATAAATTTATAAAAAAATTATTAAATTTTTTATAAATTTAATAAAAAAAAAGTATATATATATGGAGAATGATTACTCTAATAAATTAATGAATTTATGTCATTAGTCGTAGCTCTTTGGATAGACTGATTTAGCTCATCAATCATGACTCTTTAAATTAACTGATTTAGCTCATAAATCGTAGCTATTTAGGTCAATTAATCCAGCTTATCAGTTTTAACTTTTCAAGTAAGCTGATTCTAGACCATCAACCTTAATTAGCTCTTTAGATCATCAATCAAAACTCTTTAGATAGGTCGAGCTGAATTAGCTTAGCTATTTAGGTCAACTAATTTAGCTCATTAATCATAACTCTTTAGATTAGCTAATTTCAAAATAGCAGTCGTAGCTTTTCATTTCTTTATAGCTGTTTATGCAATAATATTTATGCATTTATAGTTATTTACAATTGTTATGTCTTGATTATTTACATTCTGCTTCAAATTGAATGATGCATTAAATTATGTAATGCTAGAATGAAAGTCTTGTTGTAGTTTTATTTAATTTTCAGCAACAAATTAGTAGTTTCAATGATTTATATTTTAGTCTTCACAAACATTTATATTCGACATGATAATCTTAAGAAGTCAGTGACTATATATATAGAACACTATTCCTATATATGTATAATTGACAAGAATTTATGAATAACAAGCATAAGTTCGATTATCTTTGGATTTCCATATTATTAATCATAGCACTATAACCTTTAGACCCATTTGAGAATTTGTAAGAATCTTGCAAATTCTCAAATTGTCCTGATGGACAGTTTGAAAATATTTTTTGCGATATGTTAGTCTGCTATTAATCATCGTTGGTTGAGATTGCAGTTCATATTTGCTCATACGTTCTCTTAGTGTGGCATATATGCCACACATTTAGGAGAACATATGGGGAAATGCTTCTGAAATTTCAACGTAACCGATCGACGATAATTAATAGCAGAATAACATATCATAAAAAATATTCTTGAATGGGATAGGGCCTTACCTTTTAGACATGGAGTGAAGGTGGAATTAATTTAGGACACTTGAATGCTTGTGAAGTCTCGTGATTGAACGGACCGCCTTGCGGCCCGACCCGAACTCAAGCCCTAGCATAAGCCTGGCATGAACATGTTCCTCGGTCCTTACTAGCACGCCAAGGATCGTAGCCATGGCCCGGCCTTGCAGGGTAGGAACCTTAGTTGTGTAAAAGAAAATTGGTTTAGTTATAAATGATTTAAATGGTTGTTATATATTAAGTAATGCTAATATAGTTTTATAATGTGGTTTTCTTTAATGGTTACCAGAAATTGTATAAGTTGGTCAAAAATGAGCGGGGCTCGCTCGTGGATGTATGCAAGGATAAAAGATGGCTTGCTTAATCTAGATTTTCTGAATGGATTGGAAGAATTTATCGCATTTGCATGTAGCCAACCTGAATGGATGGATGGGCCTAGGATTAGGTGCCCATGCAACTATCACAGGTGTCAGAATAAAGCCTATAGATGTTGAAACTATTAAGGTTCATCTGTGTAAAAAGGGTTTGTTCCTGATTATGATGTTTGGTACTGTCATGGTGAACCAGAGGAAATTCCACCAGTTGTTACAAGCCAACAAGTGTCAATTCCCGTAGATGAACCATTTGTGAATTTAAACACATATGAAGAAATGGTGATGAATGCATCGGGTAATGAATTCAATCAGAATACATTTATGGAAGAACCAAATCCATGCACAGTAATTTTATGATATGTTGCGTGCTACAAATCAAGAATTGTATCCTGGTTGTGAGGGCCATTCCCAGTTGTCTACGGCTGCTCGGTTGTTGAATATTAAGGCAGAACATCGATTATCAGAAAAGGCATTCAATTCTGTAGCTGGGTTAATCAAGGAAATTTTGCCAAATGATAATGTTGTAGCAGATAGTTTTTACTCAACGAAGAAGTTATTGCGTGGGCTTGGGCTCCTAGTTAATAAGATCGATTGTTGCTTGAACAATTGCATGATATATTGGGATGGAAACTCAGAGCTGCGATGGTGTAAGATTTGTGGGCAATCTAGGTACAAAAATGGCGAAGGGGGAGCTAGTACAAGTAGGAGGAAAAGTGTGCCTTACAAGAGGATGCATTACTTTCCTCTTACTCCACGCCTACAGAGATTATATAGATCTGAGGCTACAGCTGCTGATATGAGATGGCATGCCGAACATGAATCTAACGAGGATGGAATGCGGCATCCGTCAGATTCAAAAGCTTGGAAGCATTTCAATGAAAATCATCCTGATTTTGCTGAAGATATAAGGAATGTGAGATTAGGTCTTTATACCGATGGCTTCCAACCATTTGGTCAAGCGGGCCAATAGTATTCATGTTGGCCTGTGATACTGACTGTATATAACCTTCCTCCATGGAAGTGCATGAAAGATTTTGCAATGTTTTTGACAGTTTTGGTTCCAGAACCATCAAATCCAAAGGAAAAGATTGATGTCTTCCTGCAACCATTGGTGGCCGAATTGAAAATGTTGTGGGAAACAGGAGTCCTAGCCTACGATATTTCTATGAAACAGAATTTCATCATGAGAGCTACTTTAATGTGGACAATAAGTGACTTCCCGGCATATGCAATATTGTCTGGTTGGAGCACTGCTGGACGTCTGGCATGCCCCTATTGCATGTATGATTCGGATGCATTTACATTGCAGAAGAGTCGTAAGCAGTCATGGTTTGATAATCATAGGAAGTTCTTGCCTCCAAATCATCCTTACAGGTGTAACTTGACCGCCTTTCGAAAGAATAAAGAAGTCACAAAATTCGCTGAATCGGTTATGTCCGGCATGGATATATTTGATACTATAGAGCATTTGGGGTTGAGGTATGCTTAGGAACCCGATGCAGATAGAATAAATGGCCGTATATGTAAAGAACATAACTGGAAGAAGAGGAGTATATTTTGGGATTTGCCGTATTGGAGCACAAATCTCATCCGACACAACTTGGATGTTATGCATATCGAGAAAAATTTCTTTGATAACATATTTAACATGGTGCTAAACATCCCGGGAAAAACCAAAGATACTGCAAAGTCAAGAGAAGAACTTAATCAGTATTGCAGAAGAGGTGATTTGAGGAGGAGTCCCAACGGGACCTATCCTAAAGCCTGTTACACTCTTTACAGAAATTCACGAGAAGTTTTATGTAACTGGCTTAGAAGGTTAAAATTTCCAGATGGTTATGCCTTAAATATCGGTAGGTGTGTGGACATGCATAAGCTCAAGTTGTTCGGCATGAAGAGTCACGACTGCCATGTTTTCATGCAATGATTATTGCCTATAGCTTTTCGTGAGTTGCTTCCGCAACATGTCTGGAAGGCATTGATGAAGCTCAGCTTGTTCTTCAAGGAGTTATCTGCTGCAGTCATTACTTTTGCATCCATGGCAAGGCTTGAGGAGAAAATTCCAATTATTTTATGCAAGCTGGAGTGAATATTTCCTCCCAGTTTTTTTGACTCAATGAAGCATTTACCGGTTCACTTGCCATACGAAGCGAGCATAGCTGGTCCCGTGCAGTATCACTGGATGTATCCTTTCGAGAGGTAAATATATACATCATTAAGACATGTTGACATTTCAAATATTATTTCATTGCGAGAAAATTGGTTAATTTTTTGTCTCAACTTTACATATAGGTACCTTAAGAAGTTAAAAAATAATGTGCGTAATAAGGCAAGGGTTGAAGGTTCTATATGCAATGCACACTTGGTCGAAGAAGTTTCAGCTTTTGCCTCGCATTACTTTGAGGGTCATATCCACACGAGGAGCCAAAATCTTGGTCGTAACGATGATGTATGTGTGGACGAAGGAGAACCTAATGATGGTAGAATATCAATTTTTAAAGATATCGGCCGTTCATTTGGGGGGCAGAAGTAAAGAAATCTTAGCGATAGAGTATAATGCAGCACATTATTACATTCTAATGAACTGTAGAGAAGTCGATCCATATATTAAGTATGTGTATACTTCAATGCTTAATTGGAACTTCTAATTTAAATTATAATATACCATAATATTTAATTACTAACATAAGTTTTAATCCTTATCATCCCATAAGGATGTATTGTGATAGACAATGACAGATGAATCCCGACATCAGTCAAGTTGCAATTGGGCAGAAGTTAGAAACGGAGTTCGCTTACTGGTTTTATGAATTTGTGAGTACTATCACTCAATCAATTTCAATAATGGCTTTTATTTTTCGAATTGGTTGTGAATAGCTTATTAATTTATAGGTAAACGGTCCATGGTCCACAACCGACAATATTTTCATTAAATGTCTATCGCAATGGCCATTGAAGACCGTAACAACCTCTACTAGCTATTTTGTTAATAGGTAGAAATTTCAGATTGAACGATTAGCAGCTTCAAGAGGCACGCAGAACTGGAATGTGTATGTTAAAGGAGAAAGTGTTGGAGCAAATATGCAGGATTATTATGGAAAGTTAGTAGAGGTGGTTGAAGTTGAATATCCCGGTTGGCCTATGAAACGAACCATATTATTTTGTTGCGATTGGTTCGATCCGACAGTTCCTGTGGGCAAAAGGGTTCATAAGGACTACAATTTGGTTGAAGTGAACCATTGACGAAGATTGCAGAAATATGAACCATTCATCCTTGCATCCCAAGCTCAGCAAGTGTTTTACTACGGATATCCAAGTTTGCGCAACGACAAGCTAGATTGGTGGGTTGTTTCTAAAATCGTCCCACGTTCGACAATCATATTAGAGGAGAGTTCATCAAGTTAATCAGCCAAGTGCCCTGCATTTCAAGAGGATGAGATGGAAATGCATGCAATTGAGGACGACAAAAGGGCTTCTGAAACATCACTTAGAGATCCAAATGGTGATGTCCAAGAAATTGCGGATGCAAATGTTCAGTTTCCTTCCGATGATAATGAAACTGAATTGCAGTCCGATACGGCATCGGATGTTGAACCAACATTTCACGAAACAAATGACACCGATTAAACATATAGGTTTTTTTAAATTCAACTTTATTTTATAAGTGTTAAATTTTTTACATAGTCAATCATTAATCGTAATTTAATTGCATGAATCTTTAGTATTTTCAGTATGATGGGCAGAGGTAGATCTACCGATGACATACGGAGTGAGCAGGGACGTAGCCCTGTTGCATCAGATCACATGAGCTTTGAAGATAGAGAGTTCGGATCTTCATACATCACACAGCCTTCGGGTGATCCTGCATTTGTATTACCGTCCAGCCAATCGGCACATACCTCCGAGAGTTCTTCCACCATCGGCCGCACCGTACTTCGACTGGATGCTCATGGACTGTAAGTATATACTAATTAAAAATATATGTTTCTGTTTTTAAGTCAATTACTTATAAACATGCATTTTTTAACAAATTTATTGAGCAGCATCATGTATCCAGCCACATCAGCTCCGTATTTCAGAGGCGTGCAGATCCCAGTGGCTACGATTGGCGCCACGTATCTGCAGCCACAAGTGAGTTTTATTTTTCTGAGTTTCAGGTAAACTTATTAAATACAATTTATCACTGATATAAAATTTCTTAATCTTAATAAATTCTGAAACTAACTGTTTATTTTAATGCAGAAAAAGTTTACGTGGGACCCTGCCAGCCATGATGCCATTATGGGATGCCGATACTCTGACATGCTTCATCGTTGGAGGTCATCAGGTCAGCATCCTGCGCATGTGCCAGAGGGTATTTGGCACGAGTGGCAGCAGGCCTGGCAGTCCGATGGCTAGCGCAGGAGGTTCGCATCAGCCAGCACGAACCGTCGATCCGAGAGGGGCGGTCCTGGCACGGGTCTCTCCCGCCACACTTCGGGCTCCATTTTAATTCAGGAGCACAGACGCCGTATGGTAAGGAAACATAAATAATTTAATTACTAATTTAGTTATTTACAAATATTTGCATTAATATCAATTTTTTATTGTTATAGTCTGAGCATGAGGGCGGAGATCCTGGTGAGTTTCATCTATTCAGGGTGACACACATCAGGAGGGACGGTTCCTGGGTCGATACGCGATCACGAGAGGTTGCGGTAAGAAATTAGCTTTATGTAGTATCTGTTTAATTTCTAAAATTTTATTTAGAGAAATTTATTGATTCATTTATTATTGATTTTATAATTCAAAGACACGAGTCGAGGAGCTTCGCTCCTAGGCATCGCAGGTCGACTCCATTGATGGGGAGACGCCCGTTGAACTCTCAGCAAAGGAGAGTTGATGTGTGTTTTTGAAGGTGGTTGGTGCCCAGCCGCGAGACCGTAGGGTCTATGGTCTGGCCACTAGAGCTTCTGCATATTTTTCCATCAGGCCTCTAGCTTTCGATATTCTGGTGATATTCCTGCTGAGCGTTTAGACGACATTCGGAGATCTATTACGGAGGAGGTTCGGCAGGATGTTCATCAGGAGGTTCGGCAGGAGTTCGAGCACGAGTTCGAGCAGCGAATGTGAGGCCATCAGTAGGAGCTTGCAGACGTGCGAGATCAGATGCGTCAGTTGCAGGATATGGTTAGCCGTCTGTCGCAGGGTTCCTAGCCTCCACGTGATCGCATGGATTCTTGATGTATTTTTTTTTTTTTATATTTTGTACATGAAAACTTTAAAATTTTAATATATTAATTATTTTTAGAAATTAAATAATTATTTTTTGGATCAATATGAGTGAAGAATGTTTCGATCAATATTTAAATGTAACGAAATTGTATTAACTGTTTTAATTTTTTAATATTTTATTTTTAAAAAAAAATAATTAGCGATGCATTAGCGACTGAAATTGCATTGCTAATATTTTTAAAATATTATTATTAAATATTGCAACGCAAAGACCCGGCATCGTAATATTTTAAAAAAAATTTAATTAGCGACGCATTAGCGACTCACATTGCGTCACTAATATATCTAAAATATTATTATTAAATATTGCGATGCAATGACCTGGCATCGCAATATTTTAAAAAAAATTTAATTAGCGACGCATTAGCGACTCAAATTACGTCGCTACTATATCTAAAATATTATTATTAAATATTGCGACGCATTTAAGTGCGTCGCCATATTGTGATGCACTTGAATGCGTCGCAATATTTAATAATAATATTAAATATTAAAAATTAGTTTTAAAATTAGCGACGCATTTATGATGCGTCGCAATATTGCGACGCATTGCTGCGTCGCAGAGAGTCACTGTGAAGCGATGCAATTGCGATAAATTGAGACTGCGACGATCATCTGAGCGATGTCGTCATTGCTCGCAATAGCATGTTTAGCGACGCATTAGCGATGCATTTGGGCGTTGCAATATTTTTTTTCTCTTGTAGTGTTTATGGTCCTCAATGGTCATTGTGTTAGATAACGAATGAAAATATTATCAATAGTGGACCATGGACCATTAACCTGTAAATGAATAAGAAATTTACAACCAAATAATGTAATAGAAGGCATTAACCAAATTGAATGCATTGTAACACTCACAAATTCATTAAAACAATATGCAAACTCCATTTCTAACTTTTGTCCGATGGCAACTTCTCTGATATTGGGATACATCTGTCATTGCCTAGCATAGTACATCCTATACAGATAAAAAATTTAAAGCTATTGTTAGCAAATAATTTGTTTACTGTTATTCATTTCACAAATAGAAGTTCAATGTTAGAAGATTGAGTATAATATACATACTTGATGTATGGATCAACTTTTGACAGTTCATTAAAGTGTAATTATGGGCTGCAATGTACTCGACATCACTCAAATCTCTTATCTTCTATTTTTCAAATGGCTAGAGATGATTTTCCTTCGATGGCAAGGCGAAGAACGCACTCCAACACCGAAGAGATGGATGATCGAGCAACGGGAGGTTTGGGAGAGCTTCAAACATGGCCGCCATGAACGAAAATGCTGGGGTTAGGGTTTAGGGTATACGAAATTTTGCGACGCCAGTGTTTCATCGCAATGGCATGCTAACTTAGCAACGCAACTAATTGCATTGCAAACATTAACAAAAATAGCGATGCCAATGTATGCGTCGCTATTTTGTGACGCATACTAGCGTTGCAAACCAATAACGGTTAGCGATGCATAAAAAACGTCGCTATATTGAAATGAAAATAAAAATTAGCGACGCAAAACCATAAGTCACTAAATAGCGACAAAACTGGCGTCGCTATTTCATCACTAAAGTTGTCACCGATTTTATGATGGGGCATCGCTAAATGCGTCGCTATTTTTCATTTATCGTTCGGTGTTGCAATTTGATCGCTATTTAGCAATGCATTTTTTGTGTCACTAAGTTGCATCGCTATTTAAAATTTTCTTGTAGTGTTTTGTCTTGATGATCGATGATTATTATATATTTAGGGTGATGAATTAGTCCAATGAAAGCGAGTGGTGTAGCCTATATCGGACGTGGTCAGAGACGGTTAAAGCTGGTGAAGGTGGCATTAGCATTGGCTTGATTCGTGATTTTAATTACAATAAAAGGTGGCGGCTGCCAACTCAATTGGCTTCTCATTTATGTTTGTTTTGTGTTCAAATTGTGCTACTATTCAAAGTGAACGAAGAATAAATTTGTAGAAAAATCATAAAATCTAAGAAAAATCATAAGCTAAAGGAAAGTCCTTGGTCAAGGAAACAAACTAAAAACAATAAGTCAAGTCTATAGACATCATATCATGGGCCAGGCTATGTATTGGCTCAAACTTGTCCTCCTGTCGCATGACCTGCGACCACGGGACAGATTGTATTTGTTTACAATGGGAGACAGTATCAACTCGGGAAATGTTTGAGACTGCTGATTTTTCTTGTTTTTTTTTCAGGGGGTGGGTGGTGGGGAATCATAAGAATAATGTTTAATTGCATCAGTTCAATTAAAGTGCTTAATCTTGTGGATACAGACATGGGCAAGTTGAAGAAGATTAGCAGCGTCGAATACTAGAAGGCCATGATCGCTATACCAATTATACCAAACAAATTGATTATTGAGCCTATCTGAAGCAGCTTAAAACTATCAGAATTCAAATACCATTCAAATGAACGGGTCTTAAACGTTAACCAAACTTGGTCTAATCTAAAAACCCCAGAAAAGCTCTCGCCGTCTACCGAGAAGTCAGTGACCGACTGTTTTCTACCTTACTCGTAACCACTGCGCAAGTTCCAATCTGACTTGTTCCGAGGGATCCAATATTTTGGTCAACATATTGCGATAACTTTGCATTCTTTTGAACGAAGACGTAAATTGTTTTGCCGTCACGTGATTGTTGGACCATTGAAACAAAATTCGTGGCCTGCCTCAACCTTGCTATAAATGCACCAACATGTCTAGATGCAGGGCTTGGGAGACTGTGTGTGAAACCGTAGATGGTAGAAGGCATGATATAAGACAAGCCTTTGGTTCCGCTACAGCAAGTTCGAGAGACTCAGAGGTACGGGAAGAAGCCCTTGAAGAGTTGGCCCAAGTTTTTCTTGTATACTCGGCAACTGCGTTCTTGGTGAGGTAGGCAACCATTTTATTTATTATTTATTTTATGTTTTATGCTTAGAGTTATATATGCTTGCCAAGGGTGATCTGAACTTGGTTATAGTTCCTGGTCATGTTTCAAAGAGTAAGCATTTTGATTTTGAAGATAATAACCTTTTTTTTCATCAGAAACCATGTGGTCAAGTTGATCTTGTTAGGGTTTAGACCTTGATGAATAGCAATGGGATTCCTCGTTGAACAGTTGAACGGGGAATCCTATTGCTATTCATCAAGGTCTAAACCTAACAGGATTAGAAATCCTTAGTTCTAGTTCTTGTTGAACGGGGAATCCCATTGCTATTCATCAAGGTCTAAACCTAACAGGATTAGAAATCCTTAGTTCTAGTTCTTGTTCAACGGGGAATCCCATTGCTATTCATCAAGGTCTAAACCCTAACAGATCTTTCCTTCTCTTCTCCTAAACAATAATTTTTGTGCTAAAAAGGTGATAAGATGATAAAATGAGAAAAAGGTTCCTCTTACTCTGTGGACATAGGGTTGATCAGTTGGGTGTTTCATAGGTTTAGTCCTATATATGGGAAGAAGAGAATAATAAAAATTAAATGGATGTACATGTAAAATAAGTACTAGAACTTTGTACTATCATCATAAAATAACAACAATATGCGTGGCATGAAATAGTGTGCGGTAAGTGCAATACTAATCCTATAAAATGGTGATAACATAGAGATATATCTTACGGATAGTGTGGATCATCAAAGAGTTACGTTGAGAGGAGTCTAAAAGGATTACATAAGAGATATAACATACAAATAACATTATAGACTACTTTTTGAGAACCTCTTTTCTATGTTTTTGAGAACCTCTTTTCTATGTGAAAAGACTTTTCAATTCCATATGTACTGCCCTGAAAAGTGAAACCATATACCTTCAGGTCTCGATTCGATGTCCAGAAGCTTCAACCATGTACGTTGGAGGTAGCCTCAGCAGAGAGAGAGAGAGAGAGAGAGAGAGAGAGAGAGAGAGAGAGGTGCCAGAACCATCTTAATTGCAAAATATCATTTGTAGTAAATGAATTTGGTCTCTAACATGGAGTCAACTCTGCAGCCTTTCCCAAATAAAAAAATAAAAAAATTCTCGGGAGGGGGCTTAACGTGACTTTTTGTTTAGATTAGGTATGTACCAAACTTCTAGTATTTTTGTTTACCTTTGACTGTCTTTCATAACCTGTAATTTTGTTAGCTTAATTATACATCACGACAGCATCGATTTTAGGGACATAAAAATTTATAAAATATAATGGACAATCGTTTTCAATCCCAGTCAACAAGTTTAGCACTCGATTTGCCTTCCCAATGATCACATGCGATGCCTGATAAATTATTCTTTTAGCGAGGGATATGGTAGATGACAAGGGCATTACAGTGCGCTCGAAGCTGTGACAAAGTAGTTTCCAACATATACTAACGAGATTGAATGACTGATGCACCATTTTTAACATAAATATTTATAATTATAATTGGTTCTCTTGGGGAAATTAATATATATCAAGACCCAAACATACTTTGAATCGCTTAGTTGACTATTACAATACATCGTTATCCAAAGGGTTAGGACTGTGGTTCGGTGACTCGGGCTTTTATTTTGATTTTATATATACTTTGACTCGGGCTTTCTGTTTTTAAGCAAGACCACTAGTTCATATAAGAAGGTCTTTGTGGCAGTACTGCAAGGTAAGATAGAGACGTTTTTGAATGGCCTTGTGTTCACAAGCAATAAGAGATCTTACGTGGTTTTGCTATAATCACCAGCAGATCCACGATACACATTAGTCAACCGTAACTAATCCTTGAAGTTTATAAAGTCCTAGAACGTTATTTATTTTCTTCTGTTCAACAGTTTAACTATAAATGATGGTCAACGCTTAATTTCGTCATGAGATGTAATCAGAGTCCTTCAATATATACCTGCCTCTAAAACCGCTGACAATTTCAACACCTACCTCATGTACACCACGATGGTTGTAGTGAATTCATACTGTAAAAAAAAAAAAAAAAAAAATCTCTCATATATGTGTAGATAAAGGAAGAAATAGTTAATTAACTTAGAGTCGCTCTTCTTCAGTAAAGGATCCTCTTCCACACCCAGGATTGAAGAAGAGAGATTCTAGTGATCAGACAGTCATAATTAACTTTGTATGTTTGTATTCAATCATAGCCATCACGGATGGATGTGAACGGCATTCTCGTTGTGAACGGCGGATTGATGCGCTACGTAGTGATGACCGTTCTTTTCTAACCCGTAATTTTCTTCGGTCCCCCTCTTTGGCTCCACTGGCCCTACATGAAAATTACATCACGCATTCCGTGCGAAAAAGGAGGCCGAATCGGGCAAGAAAATTAAGCTCGGCTTTTCTACGATGTCTTTGTCTGTAGCTGGTGCGTAAATAAAGAGAGGGTATAAACGCATGAGGGGTTGAAAGCTTGGAACCGAGGCTTTAAACGGCTGAAATTAATGTTCAGAAACCTTCAAAAAGTTTAAAAACTGTACCAAATCTGAACCCAAGTTTGCAAAATCCAAACAAAAGCCGCTCAAGACCGCAACCTTGTCCTCTCAACATCTCACTCCAACAAATCTTCTAGCATATATCCCTGCTAGCTGTTGACGTCTCTGTCTTCTTCTCTTTCATTTCAGATCGAAGCCCTATTATTTCACATACTTTCTCCTCCTCTAGTCCCAGGGGATAGAGAATGGCTGCGGGTGGAGAAGCCAGTGATCGATCCTTGGAGGAGACATCGACATGGGCCGTAGCGGTTGTTTGCTTCGTGCTGGTTGTCATCTCCATCATCATTGAGCATGTCATCCACGTCATCGGCAAGGCAAGTTGTTTCGATCCGCATGCTTAATTATTGGAACATAACTTTTAGATATAGCTTGGGACCATATATAACAATTGAACCTTCTCCAAATCCCCTTGGTGCTGACAACTTAAACCATTCTTGGCAGTGGTTAAAGAAGCGCCACAAACGAGCACTCTACGAGGCTACAGAGAAGATCAAATCAGGTACGTCCATATTATTAATTTTTGCCAAACACCATCAGAACTAGCTAGGAAAGATATATGGAAGTGAAATAACATGCATCTGTTTGCTTCTTTGGAAATAGAGCTGATGCTGCTGGGTTTCATATCCTTGATCTTGACGGTTCTCCAAGGTCAAATATCCAAAATATGTGTACCCAAGAGCGTGGGAGATTCATGGCATCCATGCGACCCAAAAGACGAAGCTAACAGGATGAGCAACATGGATGACGAGTCCGAAGATTTCAAGGGTACCCCCGGCCGGAGACTCATGCATGCTGAGTCGTTTACCGTTTTCCGACGTATTTTAGCTGGAGGAGGGACCAACAAGTGCGCAGAGGTTGTAAGATTGTTTGTCCATTTATTCCTGTTCTCAGTGCCATCGTTCTTAAATTAGTACATATCATCATCTGCAATATTATTGACAGCAGCACCAATATTACCAAATATAATAACGTATTTCGGCCAAAGGCATTGCCATATATGTTGTTATTATGTTGGCTTACTAATACGTGCAGTTTGGATTCGACGATTTAATTAGAATCCATTTAGGTTACTTTCATTTTCTTTCTATTTTTCTAAAAATATATATATTTTTTAAGATATAAATATATATGTTTAGATCTTGTAATTTATTTTTATAAATAAATATGATTTGGTGGAAACAAAGACAATGATCGCTACAGTGGAGATACCAAAGGTGGCGGTGGTGATGATCCTTTGGTTGAAGCAATAATCATAATGGTATTTGTGGGGTAGATATAAATACAACAGTGATGATAGTGGTAGTACTGAAGGCATGCATGATGAAGGTGATGATGATAGTCACAGTAGAAAAATGATTTACATGATAAAGATGATGATAATATGTAAACCAGTATGAAGCAAAATATATGCCAACATTAAGGATTCTCACATGACATCTGGCTTTAAAAGATAATGTGTACAAATTAAAAATCTCAATTCTCAATAGAGCAAAGAAACGTAAAAGGGAATTAATATTGTTGGCAAATATGAAACATGATTTAAACAAAGCTGAACCAAATGCATATTCCCACTCAACCGAAAACCTGAAGAGTTCCTGAAACATAAAAAGTTTTACACCATCTTTCTCTTTACCTCCTAAAAGAATAGACTGAACAAATTACCACCGTTAAGTGAAACATTTGGCCTTCTTAATATGCAACCATGTGGTTTTTCTTTAGATTGCACCATCATTTTCATCCATTTATTTTCTGAGTTTTATCAATGATCCTTATATATAATTCATATTTATTTCGATTTATTTGGTTTATTACCAAGATGTCACGAAGGCCATCGATATTTACCAGTTAGATCTCGTGACTTGTGATGCCTCATGCAATAAGAATCATACTTGGCTTCCAAAATTGCCATATTAATTGTCTGAACAATACTTGGCTTATAAACACGTACAGAATAAAGTTCCATTCATTTCCTCCACTGGCATCCACCAACTCCACATATTTATTTTCGTCTTGGCCGTCTTCCATGTCTTCTACTGCATAAGCACAATGGCTTTAGGCAGACTAAAGGTATGGAGATATTTAATTGTTATAATATCGATCTACTTCATGTCAAATATCTGAGGAAAAATGGAATGCAGTAGTATATGTGACGGGATGCTTCTGAAACAGATGAGACGCTGGAAAGCCTGGGAACTGGAAACTAGAACTGCCGAATACCAAGTTTCAAATGGTAGATTCAAACATGAATCGATCAGTTAATAATCACTCAGATACATGTAAAAGAATGCTAGTGTACTAACAAGTGCATTGCTGTGGAAATGGTTTGGTAGATCCTGACAGGTTTAGATTTGCAAGAGATACATCTTTCGGCCGTCGGCATTTAAACTTCTGGAGCAAATCACCCATCCTCACCTGGATTGTAAGAGTCGTTCCTCCAATAATATATAAGCCTATCTTTTGCTCATGGAATTCATACTCATTGTAATGATGAAAAATAGCTAATTACCAAGGATCCATAACATATTGAAGAGTATTTGACCTCCACATTGTGATCCGAATGTAATTTTTTTTCTGAGCAGGTTTGCTTCTTCAGACAGTTTCTGCGTTCAGTTCATAAAGTTGACTACTTGACGCTGCGACATGGCTTCATCATGGTAAGTCATTGCTAGCTTTCTTAACTAACAATTAATATATTTGATTAATGAGCTGAAAATTTACATACTTTCAGGCACATTTGGCTCCCCAAAGCTCGAATAAGTTTGACTTTCATAAGTATATAGAGAGATCACTTGAAGAAGATTTCATAGTTGTGGTTGGGATAAGGTATATATACTGACCTATTTATGCACACGCAATTATGCTGTAATTTAAGAATTTAGTAACCTGATTTATAGTGCAGCCAGTTCAACCAGATATATAGGATCATTGATATATATTACAAAAGGATAAACCAACTAAGCACAAATTCTATGAAGGCTTCAATGATTCCGTGTATTTACTTAACAAAAGTTTTACGGTATTACTAAACTGTGACCACAGGCTTCCACGTATCATCATTATAGGTATGACAACTTGCTTATCAGCTGAAATTGCAGTGTTTAGTTACCATGAAACTATAGATGTGCGTTGAGTGTGCAGTCATCTAAATATCTGCATCAAAATTCCTAAAGGTTATTAGTTTTTTAATTTATGCTATTTTTTGAGAATGGTGACGGTTTTACCTTGTTGATTCGAAACTGGAACCTCTTCCAGAGAACGAGCCTCGAGGAGAAAGGAGCCAACTAGCAGATGGAAGCTCCATTGGCAATTCATTATGTACATGTTAATTGATTGTCTAGAATTGATAGTAACGTATATGATAAAATATGAATAGTTTGAAATAGTACTGTTGTAAAGATTTAACTAGCCTATCATCTAAAGCATGCTAAGAAATGGGATTCGCCCAGTAGACGTCTCCTATGGATTTCATACTTCGGGCTTTTTTCTAACAACGATCAAATTTCATACCTAAATTAATTGAAGTTTTAATATACAACGTTTGACTTAAAAACTATCTTTAAGAGTCTTTCTCTTGTTCTGTTAATGATTTGTTTTTCCTGATGCTCCCAGCCCGTCAATATGGCTTTTTGCAATAATCTTCCTACTGTCCAACACTCATGGTAGGTAAATTATTCCATTTTCTGTTCCTAATACCATCATGCAATGGTGGCTCCGAGATATTAACGTTTATTTTTCACCGGCAGATTGGCACTCCTATCTATGGCTACCATTCATCCCTTTGGTTGTAAGTTAATTAAAACAACACAACCTCTGGTTCAATTTTTCAGTGTCTTATTTTGATGAACTTAGTTGATTTTAATTTAGAAACATTTGCAATATTTTATAAAAGCAGTGAATATTTGAATTCTTATTATAGTTGTTGCAAACAAAAGGTTTAAAAAAAAAAAAGTTGGTTAAAAAAAAGGCCATCTTGAGTAGAAGAAAACTTTTCAAGACGCTTGGGCATGACTATGAAATGGAGTGAATAATCATGCATCAATGCATGTGTCTGCACCAGTATGGTCCACTTCGACATGCATAAATAAAACTAGTAGGAAGCCATACAAGTTGGTATGAACAGCAAGAGTTTCATGCCTCTGTACCTTTTCTTCAATAATGTGTTGGCACAACATGTATAACAGATATGATATGATACAATCTTTGCTTCCCATGGATCCAAACATGTGAAGTGAGTCCATATATGTTTGCAGTCAGCCATGCGACTTTGTTTTTAATTGACCTACCCCAAAAGCTAAATCACCACCAACACTTCTATGGAAGGGCTGTAAAATGTTGTGCATTAACTATTCGCCTGAGGTTTCAACAATCACACAAACTTGGTAATCATCCTCATAGTTCAATATCCCTCTCTACAAAGTTGGTTTCATATAATTTTTGCTTATTCTTAATGATTTACCTACAGAGTGATCCATGTAAAATAACTAAAACATCATACACGATCTATAAATTGTTGAGGCTTACAGACCATAATATTGTCATCTATTAATTTGAGTAATAGGAGAGAAGCGAAGTTAATAAGAATAATTGCAGGTGATCCTTCTGGTGGGAACAAAACTTCAGGTGATAATAACTAGAATGGCCATACGAATTATAGAGCGTGGAGAAGTTGTGAAGGGTACCCCCGTCGTCCAGCCCACAGATGATCTCTTCTGGTTCAACCGTCCTGGGCTCCTCCTATATCTCATTCATTTTGTCCTTTTTCAGGTAATTTTCTCCAAATCATAAGTTAAAAGGTTTGGCATGTAACATTTCCACAGGAAGTGATGCCTCTTTCTTCAGAACATTAATGATTGAAACCTCGAAGAGAGAGTGTAACTTTTGATACATTTCTTCTGGCTATCAAAGCATATAATCAACAGTACTTTTTGCATGTTTTTCTTGCAGAACGCATTTCAACTTGCATTTTTTATATGGAGCTCGGTACGTAAGACAACAAAATGAATTGCAAACTCTCTCTCTCTCTCTCTCAAACACATGCACATACGCACACCTACAATAGACGCATGAATACAAACATATATACATGCATACTTGTATACACCCACATACACATAAACACACATTTGAGCGTTTTGGTATGCATGTATAAAACAGAATATCTCATCCTGATGTAAATCATTTGCAGATTGAATTCGGCTATCCCTCATGCTTCCACAAGCGCATAGAAGACATCATCGTCAGAATCTCCATGGGGTTAGTCTTCCTACTCTGTTTTTGATAGCTTCATGGGGTTATTAAAGTAACACAGAGTTATTCATAATTGCTACAACTGGTGGCAGAACTAATTGATCAACCTCTGCACTTCAATTGGTTACTAAAAATTTCTCTAGAAGGTATTGTAGAATAATGAGGCAGTAAGAGTATTGTGAAAGAGCCAGTCAGTACATGTTGAAAGGATCTTGCAGAGTTTCCTATGGTGCAGAAGACAAAGATATTCTCATCATATTCTTTCAGTTCTGGATAATTAAATATGAAGAGAAGTAGGTTGCTTAAAATTTTCACAGATACAACAAAATTTATCATCCTTTAATTACATTCTTCACATCCTCACTTTCGTACACACCCCCCTCAAAAAAAAAAAAAAAAAAAAAAAAAAAAAAAAAAAATCAAATCAACATATTAGCAGGTAACTACATTTACCCAAACACTGTATGATTTCATCCTTTTCCTTTTCCCCTGGCTTTAAGGAAGGCTTGTTTTGATTTCCTATGACCTCATCATTTATAAAGCAGGAACTGGCTGTTATATAACTCATAACTTTTGTTGTTTGTCAGCATCCTCATCCAGGTATTGTGTAGCTATGTCATACTACCTCTCTATTCGCTGGTGACACAGGTACACTTTCAAAATTAAAGAACACAGAACCTACAAAACAAAAATTTAAATTAACAATCACTCATCCTTTTATATGGTCTCTTCTTACAGATGGGATCCAACATGAAGCCTACCATCTTCAATGAGAGAGTGGCAACTGCTCTAAGGAATTGGCACCAGACGGCGAGAAAGCGCTTGAAAGAGAATCGACGGTCAGGCAACGTGACACCTCTATCACCAAGCACGCCAACCACGCCGACCCGTGGCTTATCACCAGTGCACCTCTTGCGCCGCTATAAGAGTGCGATGGATAGCCTCCAAACTTCCCCAAGGTAATATTTCATTAATGATGTTCAGTTCGATCCCAACGGGTTACCTTCACCATCGCCATCTCACCATGCAAGCAGGGGCTCCGCTTTGCACCATGGGGAACAAGGACCAGTAGATGGGGGAAGAGAAATGCAGGAATTGGGTGGTTCAACAGAGTAGCAACTGCCACATGAGATTGATTCTGGCCATGGAACTAATGTTTTCATTCATTTTTCAGTTAACAAGAGACGGAGATTATCACCGAGTAGCTCTCGCATGGTGAAGCTGTAAGGTCATTTCCACCAATGCATGATGATGAATGACTTCTGAGTTCCACCAAATGCGTGAGAGCAATTATCATGACAAATAGTCCAAGCACTATACTTTTAGATTATGTAATATTGTTTGTATATATCTGTTGTTGCTACTCTTGAAACATTTTTGCTTCAAACGATATGAAACGACATGGACACGCCGAAACAAGGAACCTTAAAAAAGTAAGATCTACACACGCTAGTCTGGACCACATGAGCGCTTATTCAAACCTAAATGAAACATACTTCAAGAAGTCCGACGTGGAAGAGTTTTGTCCAAACGACCATGGAAATCTACACCATCTTGAAAAAAACTTATACCCATATGTAAAAGAAGTGGTTCGATTTGATTTAGTAGGTTGTTCATATTCAATTTCTTTTTCTTTTGAGAAACTTAGGCCTTAAAAATCTTCTTTGATCTGTGCAGCAACCATTAACCTTATAGTGACTTAAGCATTAAAGGATCCCCTGCACTACTTTCTTTGCTATGCCTAGCCCAACAAATATTGAGATATATAATCTTCAAAGTCTCTCCATTTGAGTAGATCTTTGTTATTGGCGGCATCAGTTTCACCATTTTAAGATCCCATCTTCTTCTTGCTGTTATTGCTTAGAGACATTACTCGATTTGGCATATTGGATAGTCACTGTTTGTGGAAATTGAAGGAAATAAGATCAAAATCACAAAAAAGGGCTAAACTACATTATTAATCCTTGAACTTAGGGGGTTGTGTCACATTGATTCTTGAACTTAAAAAAGTTGCAAAAGTGATCATGAACTTTTTATTTTGTATCATTTTGATCCCTACTATTAAACATGAGAGATGCCGTTTATTTTTACCCTACATGGCAGTACACATGGCATTCGAATGGCAAAACCAAATTTAAAATTCAAAACTAACCTATTAATATAATATTCAATAATTAAAAAAAATAAAAATAACCTCCTTCATCATCCCTCCCTCCGCCCCCGATTTGCTCTAACCTATACGCACCGACCCCCCTCCCTCATTTTCCCCTAACCTTCGCCATGCCCCCAACAAGCCTCCGTTCTAGCCCTTCACACTCCCCCCCACACCACCCAAAACCCTCACCTCCTCCCCTCTCGATCCCCCTCCTCCATCCGTCACTGTAGCCCTCCCAGGACCTCCTTCATCCCTCCAACCCCCCTCCTCCCTAACGACTCCTCTTCCTCAATCCCTCACGGTAGCCCCCCCCCCCCCCCACCCCCTCCTCCGTCCCTCACCAAAGCCCCTCGGGACCTCCTCCCTCCCCCTAGCCCCCTCCTCCATCCCTCACCACAGCACCGTCCCCCATCCATCCCTAACCACAGCAGCACCCCTACAACCTCCTCCGTCCCCCACCTTGCTGCAACCTCCTCCCTCCCACCCCATTCCACCCCACCTCCTTCGTACCTCACCACAACCCCCCTCCCCTCACCCGCAGCCCTTGTCGCGCCATCCCTTCATCCCTCCCCCACCCTAGATCTCCTCTATCCCTCATCGCAACCTTCCCTAAGCTGTCATCCTTTTGCCTAAGGTTAATTAGTATGATTATGATATTTTAATTATTTGAATGAGTCTGTGTAATTCCAAGTCTATCTAATTTTGACTATATAAGTCCACTTGCTACTATCTAAGGTGTGATGAATTTAGTTGAGTAGTGTTAATTTGGTCCAAATAGAATGTTTGCATGCAATTTTGCTTTGAGTTATCTCTATTAGTTGCTTCAATTGTAGTATGGTATTTAAGTTTTGAATGAGTTTGTATAGTTTCAAGTTTGTCCATTTTTTTACTTTGAGTTCATTTGTTACAATCTCATGTCTGATGAATTTAGTTGAGTTTTTTAAATTAGTATAACAAAAATATTTGCATGGAATTTTGCTTAGAATTATCTGTTAGTTGCTTTAATTGTACTATATTATTTAAATATTGAATGAGTATGTTTTGAATGATTTTGCTTCAATTATGATATTAACAGAATGATTGTATGTATTTATTGTAGGAATTATCTGTTAAGATAGAACCTAATCTTTATATTGCATGCTGATTATAATATGACTACTAGTTTTTCTTCATAGACTTGCACTACAATGATTACTTCATAAGCAAAAGAGAAAGAAGGTATGTGGGAGGATAGTACACTATTTTGATAACTGTGATCTTGATAGGATTTTTATACCTAAAATTAAGAGTATGCTAAAGGAGTTAGGTGTCTCTACTTTTATTGGATTGTTCTATTGCTTGCTTGGTCAATCATTGGACAATGGCCTTAGAAATCTTAAAAGTGATAAGGATATATTGGACATGATTGCGTGCATTCCAGAAGAAGGGATTATTGATGTATATGTAGAGCACGATCCATGCACTTTAATTGATGAGCCAAGTTATTGGTGTTGGGGAGCACGAAATACCCCCAAGATCACGGCTATAGCGTATATGAGTAATACAAAAAACTTTTACCGTTCTAATCTATGAGTACAAGATCATACCTTCAGATTTGAACTTTGGAACACTTTGATTCGATTGCTCGACCTCAACCTTTTAGCCTTCCGCCGTATTCCCAAAAATACCTTCCTTCTCTCACAAGATGGTGGGATCTCTTGGCCGTCCTAGGGTTTCTTGTTTTTCTTTTTTTCTCAAAACCTTAACCCTAGCAACCAACTGAGAGGGTATTTATAGGGCTACAACAGGGACCAATAGGCAAATATGAAAAGGACTTCCCACGTAATTAAATCTCCAATCCTACCCCGGGTTAGGATTCAATTACGTAAATTACAATTCATTCCACTAAAGAATTATAATTGTACTCCTAATCATATTCGAATTTATATTTTTGAGCCTTTAATATTAAATACTTATTATCTCCCCACGTTAAGATTACAGATATCCACCAATTAAATTTAATTACTGATAATATAATTTAATTGGCTTTTATTATCCTTGAGACTTATCCACTTAACTTATTTGATGTATCGGATTCAAAATCCACTTGCAAGATTTGATACAATCAAAACTTATAAGCTTTCTCAAGGGGATATCATCAATCCAATTTATCAGGACGTGGTTTCCTTCAACTATTAATATTCACCATATATAATGTTATTGCCCAACCCACTGAGTTTATTGACTCATATAGAATCTCACTCTATGTGTAATCAAAGCAATAATCACTACATACACGTGTCTAGAAATAGAATTCGGATTAAGAGCATAAGTAATCATAATATTCATGAGTTTTAAATTATTTTATAAAGTCAGTATAAAATAATTAACTCAACTGGGTCCTGTTCAATACACACAAAGTGTACTAGCACAAATAGTTAGAATAAACCATTCCCCGTAGTCAAGACAGACCTACTAAAAATTTGTGCTACAGTTCTACTGATGGTGTGTCCAATTCCATCTAAAACTGTGAACAATAAACTTGTATTCCAAAAGAACCGATGATCTAGTCTTCTGTGTGTAAGCCGTACTCTACACACTAGATCAAATACTCTTTGTAAATACTAGACACATGCACATATATAGTAAATGGCACACATTGCTCAAAATGAATTCTCATTAAAATATAAAGACATAACATAAAGCATATCTTTTAGTCTATATCTCTATCAATCTCCCACTTAGACTCAAAGCAATGCTTGTACACATCTAACTCCCATGCCCTCTACATGTCTATCAAAAACTTTTGAAGTTAAACTCTTTGTAAAAGGGTCTGCCAGGTTGTCCTCAGATGTAACCTTGGTCACCAGCACGTCACCTCTTTGCACGATGTCACGTATCAGGTGATACTTACGCTCAATGTGTTTAGATTTCTTATGGGTCCTGGGTTCCTTCGAATTAGCAACTGCCCCACTATTATCACAATAAAGTGTAATAGGTAATTGCACTGAAGGTATCACACTAAGATCCAAAAGAAAGTTTCTTAGCCAAACAGCCTCTTTTGCAGCCTCAGATGCAGCCACATACTCAGCTTCCATGGTAGAGTCAGCAACACAAGTTTGCTTCACACTCCTCCAGCTAATTGCTCCACCACCCAAAGTGAACACATATCCCGAGGTTGATTTCCTAGATTCATTATCTGATTGGAAGTCCGAATCTGTATATCCTATAGGCACAAGACTATCTGCTTGGTAAACTAACATATAATCTTTAGTCCTTTTCAGGTACTTAATTATATGTTTTACTGCAGTCCAATGTTCTCGCCCAGGGTTAGACTGAAATCTGCTAACCATGCCTACGGCAAAACAGATATCAGGTCTAGTACATAGCATAGCATACATTAGGCTTCCTACTGCAGAAGCATAAGGAACTGCCTTCATACTTTCTATCTCTTCAGGTGTCTTAGGACACTGATCCTTAGATAGAGAAATTCCATGCCTGAAAGGAAGAAATCCTTTCTTGGAATTATGCATACCAAAACGGGTGAGAATTTTATCGATATAAGTGGCTTGAGATAAGCATATCATCCTTTGCTTGCGATCTCGCAAAAGCTTGATCCCTAGGATGTGACTTGCTTCTCCCAAGTCCTTCATATCAAATTGTCCAGATAACCATACCTTGACCGAAGATAACACTCCCATATCGTTTCCAATAAGTAAGATGTCATCCACATATAGCACCAGAAACACCAAAGTTTTTCCATCACGCTTCTTGTACACACATGACTCGTCAGGACTTTGATCAAAACCATAAGATTTAATAGCTTGATCAAAACGAGTATTCCAAGATCTAGATGCCTGCTTAAGTCCATAAATGGACCTCTTAAGCTTGCACACCAAGTGCTCCTGGCCTTTTACTATAAAACCGTCTGGTTGCATCATGTAAATGCACTCGTCAAGATTTCCATTAAGGAAAGCTGTCTTGACATCCATTTGCCAAACTTCGTAATCGAAATGAGCTGCAATGGATAAGAGAATCCGGATAGACTTAAGCATAGCTACTGGTGAAAAGGTTTCCTCATAGTCGATCCCTTCTTTCTGAGTAAAACCTTTTGCAACTAGCCTAGCCTTGAAGGTTTCCACCTTCCCGTCTGCTCCTCTCTTCTTCTTATAGATCCACTTGCATCCGATGGGTTTTACTCCCTCGGGTGGTTCTACAAGATCCCAGACCTGATTAAAGTGCATAGACTCTATCTCTGATTTCATAGCATTTTGCCAAAGAGTTGCATCTTTATCCTGTAATGCTTCATTGTAGCTACTGGGTTCAGTATCCAGTTCATCAGAGATTCTGTCATATGACTCTCCAAGGAACATATACCGTTTAGGTGTATTTACAACCCTCCCACTACGACGAGGCACAACCTGATTGTATGTGCTTGTAGTAATACGATCTGACTCTGATCCTTGTGCTCCATCAACCTGCACTGGTTCTGAAACTGGTGCATTAATGGTATCCTTTTGTACCAGTTCAGGGTCAGTTCGTGTTACTATACTTCTCCCACTACGAATAGTTATTGGGAAGTTTGGGAACCCACTTTCTTGTGGTGTTTCTGCTTGTACTATTGGTATTAAAGGAGCCAGTCTAGTTTTATCGCCTCTCAACTCTTCTAGAGCAATTTTACTTCTGGGTTTGTGGTCTATAATATAGTCCTCCTCCAAGAATCGGGCATTGGTGCTAACAATGACCTTCTGATCCTTAGGACAATAAAATAAACCACCTTTTGTTCCTTTAGGATATCCAACAAAGAAGCATACATCTGTCCTTGATTCCAACTTATCTGGTTTACCTTTTAGTACATGTGCTGGACAACCCCAAACCCGAACATGTCTTAGACTAGGCTTGCGCCAGTCCACAGTTCTGTGGGTGTCTTAGGTACTGACTTAGATGGTACCAAGTTAAGAATATATGCAGCTGTCTCTAATGCATATCCCCAAAACGAAATAGGTAAGTCTGAATAACTCATCATAGATCTAACCATATCCATAAGAGTCCTATTCCTTCTTTCAGCTACACCATTCTGCTGTGGCGTACTAGGTGCAGATAACTGGGATTCAATCCCAGCATCTAATAAGTAATCTGTGAACTCCCCTAAGAGGTACTCGCCACCACGATCGGATCGTAGTGTCTTGATATTTTTACCATGACGGTTCTCCGTTTCTGCCTTAAAAATTTTAAATTTTTCAAAGCATTCAGACTTACGGCGCATCAG
Source organism: Calamus simplicifolius (assembly GCA_900491605.1). NCBI lineage: Eukaryota > Viridiplantae > Streptophyta > Magnoliopsida > Arecales > Arecaceae > Calamus > Calamus simplicifolius. The sequence continues at coordinate 31,364 of UESW01001318.1, forward strand.
ATAAATATACCCATATCTTGAGTAATCATCAATAAAAGTGACAAAGTACTCAAAACCACCTCTAGCTTGGATGTTCATTGGGCCACACAAATCAGAGTGAACCAATTCTAATATCTCCTTAGCTCTATTGCCTTTGGCCGAGAATGGCCGCTTGGTCATTTTTCCTTCTAAGCAAGATTCACAGACCGGTAGTGCCTCTACTTCCAATGAACCTAATGGTCCATCTTGAACCAGTCTAGAAATCCGTCTTAGATTTATATGACCTAGGCGCAAGTGCCAAAGATAAGTTTGATTCATTTCAGAAGGATGTTTTCTCTTACATGGTCTATTATAGTTATTCACTTCATTTAGTTGCACAGTAGGAGAAACAGGATTAATAATATAAAGACCATCCACCAATGTACCAGAACAGATAAAATGTTTATTTTTCTTAATAACAACGGAGTCATTAAAATAAACTGAATATCCATCATCAACCAACTTAGAAACTGAAATTAAATTCCTTCTAATTGAAGGTACAAAAAAATAGTCTTTTAATATTAAAATTCTATTTCTACTAAAAGAAAAGCTAAAATCTCCCACTGCAACTACTGACACTCTCGTGCCATCTCCCAGAAATATGTAAATCTCCCCATCACTTAGCTGCCGGGTCTGCTGGAACCCCTGCAAAGAATTGCAAACATGATTAGTGGCTCCCGTATCTACACACCAGCCACTGGTAGATAACAGCACTAAACAAGTTTCAACTACAAGTGAATGAGATATACCTCTAGCCTGTTTCCTGGCAAGCCAAACTGGACATTGCTGCTTCCAGTGACCTGGCTGCTTGCAGACGAAGCACTTTCCCTTCTTTTTTATTTCCCCATTGGGCTGTGGGGCCTGATGCTGTTTCTTTTTCTGAACCTTTTTCTTCTTCTTAGCATGAGACTTCGAAGAAGAACCTTTTTCAGTAACCATAGCAACTGCAGGCTTCTTAATGAAACTCTCTGCTACCTGAAGTTCTTTAAGTAGCTCTGCCAGTGAAAAATTCATTTTGTTCATGGTGTAATTTAGGCAGAACTGCTTAAAAGAATCAGGTAGGGACTGGAGAATGATATCAACCTGGGTTTCCCCATCCATCTCCGCTCCAAGGATCTCCAGTTCATTCAGAAGACTAATCATCTTTAGAACATGATCCCTGACAGGAGTTCCTTCAGCCATATTAGTGTTCATCAGTTCTTTCATCGCAGTCTGCCTAGCTGCACGACTCTGATCCCCAAACATTTCTTTGAGGTTGAACATCATGTCATAGGCAGAGGGCATAGATTGATGCTGATGTTGCAGAACATTTGACATAGATGCCAATATGTAACACCGCGCCATCTCATCAGCCTTAACCCACTTACGGTAAGCTTGGGACTCCTCATCTGAAGCCCCTTCACCGGGCTCTGCGGGACAGACCTGAGTGAGCACATACTTGTACCCTTCTGCAGTTAACACTATATCCAGGTTTCTTTTCCAATCAATGTAATTAGGACCAGTCAATTTGTTTTCTTTGAGTATCACAGCAAGTGGATTGAAAGAAGACATTTTAATCCTGAGAATCATTCATACATCAAATAAGATATAATGAGCAATAAACTTTAAATTCAAAATTATAAGTAGGGCCCCTCAACCACTACATAATAAAAGAATTTGCCAGCAGCCTAGTACATTTTGAATAGTATGCCTCGATGGGAGGACGTCTACTACTCATCATTTATCTAGACAGATAAAACCTATTAATTTTACTATCTAGGTAAAAGGTAACATACCAAGTAAAATTAATTAGCTGGCTAACTTTGGTCATATAAATATTTGTAGTGACTCCGATGGGGAGGATACCAATATTTATACCTAAGTGTATACCATCACTCAATCCTAGATCCATTGTCCCATGGTGGATCCCTCAGATGGAGAGGTAATCCAACATTAACAACTACTAGGGATTATTCTTGGTGAGCTGGCAATCAATTTCATCCTATGGGGAGGAAAGCACTAATGCTAACACGTGAAATTAACTACCTCACCAATAAACAAGTGATGGGACCATGGGATTTAAATGTGATTAATTCCCTCTCCCACTTAGTTATTTAAACAATATTTTGAGGGAGGGATTATCTTGTCAAACACAAACAGCAAGTGATTATCCAATTAACCATGTTCTCCTAGTTATAGACATAAGAACAAAAGGATAAACAATCAAGTATGCAACATAACCAATATAAACAAGATAAATAAAATCCCTGTTATTATGGTCAAAATTCTCCATGCAGATGAAGATCCCCGTTGCACCATGATTGCTACTTTGCTCGACGATTTGCCGCTTCGCATACGGGGGTCTGGGGGCTGGCCCCCAGCGGGGATCGACCGATTCCTTTGGATTTTCCTTCAGAATCCTTTCCTGCAACGGATTCTCCTTAGAATCCTATCTCATATCCTGCAAGGATTCTTCTTAGAATCCTATCTATGGATTCTCCTTAGAATCCTATCCTGCAACCGATTCTCCTTAGAATCATATCCTATTCTCCTAGAATCATATCCCGATTCTCCTTAGAATCCTATCCTGCAATTTGCAGCAGGTCTTCTTCCTCCATCAGAGCCGCACCAGATTACAAAAATCCTATGCCTCCATATAGGAGTTCACATGCTACGTATTTACAATCACAAAGCTCTCAAAAAATCGGAGCATACATGCTATGAAATATTACAATGATCCTACGCCTCCTTAAACCGGAGTTCACAAAACAGATCTAAGCAATATTAAATCAAAACACATACATTCATGTGACCATAATAACAGGATAGAAACCTGCAAAACAACGTTAGCAGCAAGCACGATCTATCCCACGCATGCATATTCCGATTAATGGAGAACATGGCCGTATTATTCATATACAGTATCAGCCGTGGCTCTGATACCACTGTTGGGGAGCGCGGAATACCCCCAAGATCACGGCTATAGCGTATATGAGTAATACAAAAAACTTTTACCGTTCTAATCTATGAGTATAAGATCATACCTTCAGATTTGAACTTTGGAACACTTTGATTCGATTGCTCGACCTCAACCTTTTAGCCTTCCGCCGTATTCCCGAAAATACCTTCCTTCTCTCACAAGATGGTGGGATCTCTTGGCCGACCTAGGGTTTCTTGTTTTTCTTTTTTCTCAAAACCTTAACCCTAGCAACCAACTGAGAGGGTATTTATAGGGCTACAACAGGGACCAATAGGCAAATATGAAAAGGACTTCCCACGTAATTAAATCTCCCAATCCTCCCGGGTTAGGATTCAATTACGTAAATTACAATTCATTCCACTAAAGAATTATAATTGTACTCCTAATCATATTCGAATTTATATTTTCGAGCCTTTAATATTAAATACTTATTATCTCCCCACGTTAAGATTACAGATATCCACCAATTAAATTTAATTACTGACAATATAATTTAATTGGCTTTTATTATCCTTGAGACTTATCCACTTAACTTATTTGATGTATCGGATTCAAAATCCACTTGCAAGATTTGATACAATCAAAACTTATAAGCTTTCTCAAGGGGATATCATCAATCCAAATTTATCAGGACGTGGATTCCTTCAACTATTAATATTCACCATATATATAATGTTATTGCCCAACCCACTGAGTTTATTGACTCATATAGAATCTCACTCTATGTGTAATCAAAGCAATAATCACTACATACACGTGTCTAGAAATAGAATTCGGATTAAGAGCATAAGTAATCATAATATTCATGAGTTTTAAATTATTTTATAAAGTCAGTATAAAATAATTAACTCAACTGGGTCCTGTTCAATACACACAAAGTGTACTAGCACAAATAGTTAGAATAAACCATTCCCCGTAGTCAAGACAGACCTACTAAAAATTTGTGCTACAGTTCTACTGATGGTGTGTCCAATTCCATCTAAAACTGTGAACAATAAACTTGTATTCCAAAAGAACCGATGATCTAGTCTTCTGTGTGTAAGCCGTACTCTACACACTAGATCAAATACTCTTTGTAAATACTAGACACATGCACATATATAGTAAATGGCACACATTGCTCAAAATGAATTCTTATTAAAATATAAAGACATAACATAAAGCATATAAGCAAAAAAAAGGTTTCGAGAGTCTAGACCAAAACTGATATGGATAGTATAAAGTTCGAGGTTGGCATTTTTTTTCTAATGCACATGCATTAAAGGATGCTATAAGAGATTATGCTGTGAAGGAGAGATATGATTTAAGATTTGTAAAGAATGAATTGACCAGGGTGACAGTAGTGTGCTAGGGGAGCTATAAATAGAGGCTTTGAACTTCTAGAATGCAGCAAGAGAGCACTATACAAATCAAATTTTTGGTTAATGAATATACATGTAGTCGGCCTATCTAAAATAGACATGTAAATTCAAGGTGGATCTCCAAACACTAACTGGACACATTCATATAACAACCTTAATGAAAACAATCATTTATTGTGGAGCAAATAAAAAAGGATTATGTTGTTAAGATATCCAAGAGTCAGGCATACAAGGCCAAAAAGAAGGCCAAGATAATGATGGAGGGCACTGAAGCAGAGCAGTATGGTAAGCAGATATATGACTACTGTGAAGAGATAAGGACTAATATTGGCAATACATTGAAAATTGAGGTTGATAGGCCCCAGATTGACATGGCTCCAATGTTCAAGAGATTGTATGTATTCCTGGATGCATGTAAACGAGGGTTGTATACTGGCTATAGGCCTCTTAGCAGCTTAGATGCATATCACTTGAAGGGTCCATGTCAAGGCCAACTGCTTGTAGCCATTGGTATTGATGCAAATAATGACATATTCCCTATTGCATGAGACAAAGGGCTCATGGGTCTGATTTTTGGAGTTGTTGATTTGGGATGTTAGGTCCATTAAATATTATGGCTAGACATTTATCAGTGACCAACAAAAGGTATGTAACATAAGTTACTGAATTATTTCTAACAGCAACCGAATTTGTTAAGCTTCAGCTAATGTGAATAATTTGACAGACCATGCAAGGGTTGGTTCTAGCCATTGAGAGTGTGGTGCCTAGGGTTGAACATAGATTTTGCTTGATGCATTTGTATAAAAATTTTAAGGCTTAGTTTAAGAGACTTGCCCTTAAACAACTAGTTTAAAATGTTGCACAAACAGCCCCCTACCTCGAGTTTGAGGCAGAAATGAAGACCATTAGGTCATTGGATGTCGAAGCATATAATTGGTTGATAGAGATCCCTCAAAAATTCTAGAGCAAGCATAAGTTGAACATCCACTTCAAGTGTGACCTGTTACTAAACAATCTTTGTGAGACATTCTATGGAGAGATAGTAGAGGTACAAGACAAACCAATCTTGACATATTTGGAGGATATTTGAAAGTATTTGATGAGTCAATTCAGAAACAGTATGATGAAGGCAATGAATTTGAATGGACTAGTTTGCCCTAGGATTCAGAAGAAGCTTGAGTAGAATAAGATTGATTCAAGGCAGTGTACTTTGACCTGAGTTGGAGCTAAACTCTTTGAGGTTATTTGTGAAAATGATCAGTTTGTGGTGACCTAGAGAAGCATAGTTTAGCTATAATAAGTGGGATCTTAGTGGAATCCCTTGCATACATGCTATTTTAGCAATATGATATCTAGATAGGCATCCTAAGGAGTACATGCATCCATCTTACCACAAAGATACCTACTGAGGATATATAGCCACATAGTTTGCCCTATCAATGGGCCCAAGCTTTGGCCATGCATTAATATGGATTCAGTCTTTCCTCCAAAAATAAGAAGGCAACCTTGAAGACCAAAGAAGAGTAGGAGAAGAGATCCTGACGAGCCCAACCAATCAAATAGAGTGAGTAGGATGTACACTGAGATTAAATGCAACAGATAACAACAGTATGGCCATAATGCCAGAATATGCAAAAGACTGATAAGAGGACAACCATCTTTGAGAAAAGCTTCAAGTAGAAGAACAAGAAACAAACAACTGGAAACAAGGCCAGAAGTCAGTATAATACTCAATTTCTTTTGAGATGTTTGTAACTAAACATTAACACCTTCTCTTTGTTATTTTGGATGTAGATTATGAGGCATGATAGGTTGATGGGCTTAGACAATGTTGACGTTCACATAGGAACCCAAGATAGTTGCAGCTACTATACATCAAGACATCTATTAGGATGGGCCTTGTGTATGGGGTATGCATTGATTGTTAAACTCTATGCCTACTTGATTTTGTTAAACTTTGATTGTTAAACTAATGCTTTTGTAGGAGGACAACAAAAGGAAAAAAAATGAAAAAAGAAATCAACTGTTCCTCGTAAAAGGTCGGCAACATCAACTGACATCACCATTAGGGGTGGCAGTAGATAATCCAGTGCAACGAGACCATCACATGGGCAATAAGATTGTGGATGTTGAAATGTTTAATGCATTATGGATTTAAAACTGATATGTTTATATTTTGTGCAATTTAGAGTACTTTTGATGTAGTACGGTGACTTCCTTGGGCTACTTTTGATGTCGGACAGTGATATGTTGTGTTTGTGCTTGGACAAGCTGTAGATATGGAATGAAAGGCCTAAAATATGATGGACATCTTGCTGCATGTTATTAATGTATTCATGCTTTTTGTCAAACATTTTGGATGAAAAATTTGGTTGTGTAACTATTTTGGTGCATGTGGTTGTTGATTATTGTGGTAAACCGTTTTGGATGGCCATTGTTTTTTATTATTTTTTTTAAGGCTGAGAGTACTTTTCCTTGTGTCTTTATATCTCTTTACTTGATTTTATGTTGAGTCTTGGCTTGGATGATATTAACAGTGCTTAAAAGGAAGACAAGATCAGGATTGATGTTGGTGTCTAATCGTATAGGATTAATGTAGGAACACTATCATGTTGTTCCAGCAACAGTTTTTTCCATATCAATAATTGAACATTGCTGTAGATTTATTGTAACTTTTAATGAACCGTATGACCTAGAAAATGGCAGACAGCTAACAACTGGTAGTAAACTGTAGCAGAAATTCCTTGATATAGTTACTTGTATTGGTTAAATGATATAGTTACTTTATATAGTTACTTCTTTTTTTGGGAGAAATGTGATTGATACTTCCAAACTTCATTATTTTGGTTATAAGTAGCAGTGGGGCTTTTCTTCTGGGTTAACTGATGAACGAACTCCTCCCAGTTCCTGTGTATCATTGGGAGAGGACATGAGCTTTTCTGATGTTATTGTCAGACAATGAAACAAGAGGAGCTGGTGACCAAATATCATAATGTATGATAAAAAAGTAACATGCATGTTTTTCATCAACAGCAAACATGAGAAATCACTGCAAAGAGGTTTCCTTCTCAAAATCTCTCTTTATTTCTAGTTCCTGAAAAGCACAGTTGTGGAAAGAAAGTGACAACAATTATTATGCTTGGTAAAACTAATCAGTACAAGCAGATTAGAAGGAAAACTAAGGGCATGAAGAATAGATGAAAGGGTAAGAGATTTAAAACATTGATGCTGAGATTCAAAAAAGGCAACTTCTCATTGGCCAATATTAGACTTGCAAAAGGCTCATATTATTGGTTCTAACCATCAAACAAACTCAACTATTTACCAATACTGTTCTTGATTCATAATATTCAGCAACAGATTTATCCATCTACTTGCCTATCCTTTACTCTCTCTTGATGCAATTGATAAATTGACACAATATTATCCTTTTGCAACCTTCACTAATGTGACGTATCCGAAATCTCTTTGCAGTAGATAAGAAGATCTATCTATCTCTAACACGAGGCTTCCCATCCATCACAATCATTCTGTTTACATCCACGCTGGCTAGTTTGCTGGCTTGGATTTCCAGATTGGTTGATGGACTGACATCCAAACTAGTTCTCCTTGTTTCAATGACACTAGACGTTGAATTTCCTCCATTGCCCATAGGAAAAAGTCTTTCAACACAAATAGCGACAAGGAAAGAACAGGGCAAGAGCAACTCCAAGTAACAAAAGAAGAAAACTTACCAGGGACAAAGGAGGTTGTGGGAGAGTCTGAAAAGTCATATGGAAAGTCTAATTATGATATATTTATGAGGAAAGAATGAATACATCATAATGAACCTTTTAGACTTTCTATATGACTTTTCAGTTCAATATGACTCTTCATTTTCTACAACTATAATTAATTCTTTAGAATTTATTATGACCTATCGGTTTCATCATCATAATTAAGTTTACCATTTCCAACACCCCCTTTAAACTTAATTGTCTTGTTCATCATATCTTCAATACTGATTTGGACCGCAACTCGGAGAAAAATCTCTTCTTGCAAATGTCCTTCTCATTGATGTATGAGGAAAGATCAATAGTCACTTTCTATATCTATAAATAGGACATATTGTACTGAGTTATTGAGTGAGTGTGGAAAGCTAATAGAAATGATATTATAGAAACTTCTCTCACTCTCAGCATTTCTGCTTGAGCATTCTAGAGCGCTACCAAAAATATTATTTTCAACAAATGGTATCAGAGCCTGGTTGATCCCTAACTATATCAGAGCCTGGTCGATCCCCAACCAAATGGTGTCAAAGAAAGCAAGATAGCCCAAGAGCCTGGCGTGAAGAAGTTCATATCCTCCATTTAAGTGTTAAGTCTCTAGATTAAAGGAATCCGTTGAGAAGTGTGCAAGTCTAAGATAACAAGACTTTGAAAAAGAAAAAGAAGACAAGAGCAATCTTCAGAGGTTATAGAAATTTTAACACTAATAGTTGTGGTTGCGCCATACAAGGTAATGCTCAAAGAAATGCTTGAAAAACTAATTTTTTTCTCCAGCAAAGTATACAAGTGAGAAGTCTGGACCAGATCATTCTCAAGTTTTATGGCAATAGTCATTTTTGAAGATATAAGTGAAAGTTTTATGATTGAAATATGAAGAGTCATGTTGAAAAATTAATCATAAAACTCACTTATATCTTCAAAAATGACTGTTGCCATAAAACTTGGAGAATGATCTGGTCCAGACTTCTCACTTGTATACTTTGCTAGAGAAAAAATTAATTTTTCAAGCATTTTTTGAGCATTACCTTGTATGGCGCAACCACAACTATTACCTTTTCATCCTTCATTTTGCTCAATTGGTGTTGAAGTTTCTATTCTTCAACCTCTGAAGACGGCTCTTGTCTTCTTTTTCTTTTGTAAAGTCTTGTTATCTTAGACTTGCACACTTCTCAACCGATTCCTTTGATCCGGAGACTTAACACTTAGATGGAGGATATGAATTCTTCATGTCAGGCTCTTGGGTTATTTTGCTTTCTTTGACATCACTTGGTTAGGGATCGACTAGGCTTTGATATAGTTGGGGATCAATCAGGCTGGGGATCAATAGGTTCTGATACCACTTGTTGAAAATAATATTTTTAGTAGCGCTCTAGAATGCTCAAATATTTTGGTAGCGCAAACAGAAATGCTGAGAGTGAGAGAAGTTTCTATAATATCATTTTTATTAGCTTTCCTCGTTCAACTCACTATAATATGTCCAATTTATATATATATATATATATATATATATATATATATATATATATATATATATATATATATATATATAAATGATTATTTATCTTCCCTCATAAATACATTATAATGAACCTTTTAAACTTTCCACATATTTTAATGTGACTCTTCATTTTCTGCAACTATAGTTAATTCTTTAGAATTTATATGATGGTTTCATCACCATAATTAAGTTTACATCGAAGACCTGGTGTTTGATCACCGATCCCGGCGGCAATGGCTCTACCCTAGCGACGGCGGTGCGAGGCTCCGGGAATGGAGCATGCTGGTGAGGAGACATGCGGCTCCTTGCACCCAAACCATGATCAGCCCGACCCCTCTCCGACGATGGTAGAAAACGGCGATGCCTCCCCAGATCTAAGAAGACCCATGTCTTCTTCACCATGAGATCTGAACCACATCTCCAGCCACCGACCACTGGTGGCGCCTAGCAGCAGCGATTCCCCTAGAGGACTTCTCCTCCATATCTTACACAAGATTTGGTGAGTTCTTCCACCGATCTTGGCTCTGGCTTAACTGGATCTAACCTAGCTTGATTACAACAGGAAGGAGCCTACCAAAGAAACAGGGGACGGTGGAATAACATCTTACCGGCGGCCGTCCGGTTGGCAACGGTGACGATTAGCGGAAAGGATCCAAGCAAAAGCCTTCGGCAAAATTTCTGAAGCACCCAATTCCTTGGATCAGAGCTTCGGCAAAAAGCTTGCTGTCGCCGGCACTTGAGAGATCAGCAATGAATTAGGCTCCAACAAAAACTAGGGACCGAGGGAAAGAGTAGTAGAGGAAGAGAGTAACGGCCAGAAGGAGGAAGAAGAAAGGTAACAAAGTGGGTCGGCGCTCGGCTGAGGATATGGCCACAAGCACGGCGGAGAGCAAGGGAGGCCGTTACGAATGGTAGAGAAGGAACACGAAAGGACCTCTGTTGATTGTTGAACCCGCTCAATGATTCTTTCACCCGGTTCACTGCTGAACCGGATGCACATGTTACAAACATATCAACAATAGTCGAGCTACATGGATTAGATCTAAACTATATCATCTACTCTACCTTCTTTCGAATTAGTTATGACAAATCAATTTATTAGGCCCTTATAAATCTAATCTAGAACCTAATCCCCCATTAAGTATGGCAATCTGCCATACTCTCTGGCCAATCTCTCTCCTCTGCCGAGATCGACCTTTGCAGCAACGAATTAACCGGTGAGATACTTCCCTTCTTCTTCTCCAGTTGGAGAAATCTTGTTACTCTTAGACTCAAAGTCAATCAATTCACTGGAGGACTACCCGCTGAAATTGGAAGCTCAACGGTTTATACCAAACTAAAATCTATATATCTTTGTTATAACCTACTCTCTCGTCATATACCCCATGAATTTGGCACCCTAATGAACTTAAGAATTCTACGCCTTGCAAATAATTCTCTAACTGGACCCATGCCTCCCCGTTTAGGAAACCTCACAAGGCTTGAACGTTTGGACCTCTTTAATAATACGATTTCAGGCACCATCCCACGTGAATTAGGCAACCTAGTGAACTTAATAGATCTACTCCTTGAAAAGAATTCTCTAATTGGTCCTATCCTCCCAGTTAGGTAACCTCACCAAGCTTCAACGTCGTCACCTCTTAAAGAACGTGATTTCATGCACCATCCACGTGAATTAGGCAACCTAGTGAACCTATATGATTTAGATATCAGCCGTGCTCACCTAACAGGTTCCATCCCTTCTAGTTTCGGAAATCTCATCAGTGTTGAGATTTTAGTCCTCTTCGAAAATATATGACAATTATTTTGAGGGTCCTATCCCACCAAGCCTAAAAAATTGCTCCAACTTAGTGAGAGTTCGCATAGAAAGAAACAGTTCGAAGGAAGAATCTTTGATGCCTTGGGAAAGTACCCTAAACTAACATACATCGATATGAGTGACAACCAATTATATGGCGAGATATCACCAAACTGGGCATATGCCCAAATTTGACAAGCTTGCGGATTTCAGGAAACTTCCTAACCGGGAAAATACCTCCTGAATTTGGGCAATTGTCGAAACTAGAAGTGCTCAACCTTTCTTCCAATCAACTTAGAGGAGAGATACCAGGGGAGCTAGGTAGCATGAGCTCATTGTTCAACTTGAATTTGAGTAGCAATAGATTATCCGGAAGAATTCCTTTGGAAATTGGAAAACTTTCCAACCTAAAAACTCTGGATTTATCTATAGGAACAACTTGAGTGGGCCATTACCACAACAATGGAGGGTTTCTCTAAATTGCACCTCTTGAATTTAAGAGAGAATAAATTGGATGGAAGCATTCCTACCCAAATTGGAGGGTTAGAAATGTTGCAAGATTTACTTGATTTGAGCCACAATTTGCTTGGAGGGAGATACCATCACAACTGGCAAGCTTGACTTATTTAACATCTTTAAACTTATCTCACAATAATTCATCAGGAACCATACCATCATCATTGGGAGGCATGATGGGTTTGTCATCAATTGATGTATCGTACAACAATTTAGTGGGCCCACTTCCTAATAGCAAATTATTTCTAAATGCTCCAGGAGAATGGTTTGCTCATAACAAAGATTTATGTGGTGAAGTGCCGAGTTTGTGCCATTGTGCAGGTCCAACAGAGACAAACACTCATCATTCAGTGAAAAATAACATCATACAAATTGCTATTTTCATCTTGGGATGCCTGTTATTGTTAGCTGTGTCATGTTTCATCATTATGGTTCTTCGAAGGAAGGGAAAACCTATGATTATAGATTTAGATATATTTGCATCATTTATCTTAAAGATGCATACATATAATTAGTTATATTTTTTATTTTATATATGTATTTTTAGTTATAAGGGATTCTATGGTTTTCGTAACGGAGGGACAATAGTCATGGTATTTATTTTCTAAATGTTAAGGTGTGGCAGACCTTAACTTGATTACCTCTCTCACTCTAACACAAGGATAATGTGACAAGTCGCTAAAAGGAAGAATAGCCGGCTAGTGTGAGAATGACCTCTTGGGTACACCTAAAGAGTCATTATATATTACATTTGGTTTTAGGTACATTATGTTCAGCACTGCAGCAGCTAAAATGTAGATTGAATAATAAAAGATGAATATTTAAATTTAAAAATTTTGAAATACATATTTTTATTATTTAATTTCAAATAAATTTCAATTTGAAAACAGTTTTGGATAAATATGAAATCAGATTAAGCTATTGAAAACTCTTTTTTTTTTTCATCGCTATACCTGCAGTTCGATGCCCAGTGCAGATTGTTGACCCAATTATTGATTTTGATGAATAACAAAAACCATATAAGTATATCTCTTACGTTACTAATGATTTCAATTAAGTGTTTCAGGAATTTAAAGTGTTTAATTAATCAAAATGCAAGAAAAATTAAGTTTGAATCTAATCCTAGTGTCAAGTATCAAGTTTCAGACATTAGAGCCGACTCCGGAGTGTATCGAAACAGTTTAGCACTTTTGGTACGGATTAGACTGACTCCTGCAGAGATTAGAGCAGACTTTAACCTGAGAACAAAGAACAGGGCAAAAAAATAGAGAACAAGAGAAGAGAAAAATAAAAGAGAAAAAGTTCAGATTTGAAATCCCAAGTGTTCGAAAAAGAGTTTAGAGAAATTCAAAGCATTTAAAGCCAACTTTGAAGGATTTTCATCAAACAAAAAGAAAAGCAAAGAGCCCTAGTTCTTCAGCATCCTCTACATCAACGAATCTTTCAAAGCTTCAATCCTATCTTGAGGAAGATCATCCAAGAGAAAAAGAGGAAAAGAAAGAAAGCTCAACTTTAGAAATCTTCTAAATCAAGCTCTTCTATTTCTATCTTATTTATATTGTTTATTTGCTCATTTGAGGAGATGATTCATTATTGTAACTTTAATCTTATTACATTTGATTATTGATTCAATCAGGTAATTGAATCAGGGGAGGTAGGTTAGCCTCGTGCAAGCTAGTTAGCTTGTAATAGGTTTTGTGTTGGTGAGTCTATGAAAATCGACTGGGTTCGTTGTGATCTAGTTGTTTAAAAACAAGTTTGGGTTGTGAGCTTGTAAAACAATTCGGCTGTAATTAGGGTGATTATAGTGTGTGCCCAATAGTTGCTTGGGAGTGGATGTAGGTATGGCTAGAGGTGGGCACTGGACCATGCCGCCCATGAGCCAGCATGGCCTGGTACTGCTATAGTACCAGGTCGTGCCGGTACGACCCAGTAAACAGTGTCGTGTCAGTACCAGCCGTGCCGGCACGACCCAGTAAACAGTGTCGTGTCGGGCTTAAAAAAAAATCCGGCTTGGTTCGGCCGGCACGGCCTATGATGGGCCCGTGCTGGCCCATCATGCTGGCACGAAATGGCCCACCGTGCTGGCACGTCACGGCCCAGGCCCACATGGACCTATGCTGTGCCGTGCCATGCATGGCCCACATGGGCCTGGGCCGTGCCAGCCCAGGTAGGCCTGTGTCATGCCGTGCTAGGCACGGTCCACATGGGCCTGGGCCGTGCCGGCCCAGGTGAGCCTGTGTCGTGCTGTGCCAGGCATAAGGACTTGATAAAAAATTTTGTAAAAAAATATTTTTTAATAAATTAAAAAATTATTGGAAATAAAATTTTTTTTATTAATATGAAGCCACCTTAATGGTGGGGGGTTTGACATATACCCCTACCAGTTTATTAATTTAAAATCAAAATGGTACATGAAGGTAGGGGGGCTAGGCCTAACCTCTATAATACAATAAGAAAGGAGAAAAAAATAGAGATGACTCACTTTAACAATTAAAAAAAATACATTATTAGAAGTGAACCTATATTATTAGAAGTGAAACCAATTCAAGCCTCAAGAAGATATAAGGCCCATATAAAAGGCCTTATTAAAGCACGCTCTATACTCCAAGAGCATCAATCTCAGCTTCTCTCATGTTCAAAAAGACTTTGTCCATCGATCTTCAGTGCACAAAGCATGCATCGGATGCGTGGCATTCGCAAGTCTGGTCCTCAGGCTAGTCCATAAGGTGATTTATGGGCCTACTATGCTCTTTGGCTGGTTTCGCTCAACAAGAACACGGTTAACGTCAAGAGACCAGACTTTCTTGCCTGACTCGTTCATGATGCGTACAGTGCACCAAATGACCTAGTCTTTCTTATAAATTTGAGTCTTCATGAGAATATCTAAACTTAGTAGGTCTTGTTGATGGGAATTATGTATACAAGATATGAATCAAATTCATATAAACATTGCGAAAGATATAATATAAAATTCCCAGATGCCCAAGATCCTTAGGAACAAATTCATTATATCTCAAATAAAATCTAATTTTATTCATACCTGAGTCCTTTATCGATGTAGATGAGGATGAAGCCGGTTAATCCCTGCCACTAGCCGTCCACGTGTCCGGCCTCTAATGGTGATCCATGCAGAGAAGAAGGGATGAAGACCTCCAAGATATGAAGATGACACCACATGAGAGAAAGGGGTGCTAGCGCCTCTTGAATCCCCTCACAGAAGATATCTTTGAAGAAAAGTCTAATGTTTTCTTCTCATGCTCTTCTTTCTTGGTAAGAAGAACTATATTTATAGGTTGAAAATGAGACATTCCAAAGAGGAAGAGACCTCTCTTCATGGTAAGAAACTCCCATCATTATGTTAATAAACTTCCATCTTCATGGCAAGAAACTTCTCCCATCTTCATGGTAAGAAACTCTCATCTTCATGGTAAGATTAATCTAAGTGTCACAATCTCGGCCTTTGAAATTAGGAGTTGGTTATCCCATAACTACATGCCCTAATTTGTACGTGTTCATCATCGAACCATAGAGATTCATCATGCCTCATCCCATGGGCATGATTCCATCTTCACATGGCTAAGATTGGACATCCATACATGAATAATCAGAGCCATCCATCACATAGATCAAGTCACATATCGGTATCCAATTATTTGTTCATCATATGTAAATAATTTCTCCTTAACATTCAATTCCTTCTATTATAATGGATCATATCCATTATAATTATATATTCTTTAAATTAGGTCTCACCTAATTATTTAATTGATCATCTTATCTGAATTAAATCTAATTTAATTTTTATTTTAATTCATCCAATATTCTCCTTAATAAGTGTGACCCATTAGGCCCTTTAACATATTGGCAATAATCATATCCTAATCATAGACCCTAGGAATGATTGGACAACTCTTTGTCTAATTCAACAACATGATTATAGATCATGAGAGGCCTCTAGCAAAGCATCATGATCACCCAACTGCTAAAGGTTTTGTTGACGTGACCATCAACACCTGTCCATGAACGGTTACCATATGATGAAATTCTTTTGTCACATATCCTAGATCAATCAGTGGTATGAAATGTGTCAACCCTGTAATTGATCTTTGTTTACTTTATCTCAGAAAAAATTGATCATATGAATTAGAACTTCGAAACCATTTCGAATTCCAACTCAACCTTGCAAGGATTTATCAATCAATTTAATCTATCAAGTGGCCGTGGGATATAACCCTTTCTATCAAGGGAGATAAATCATGTCTTGATCAAACACCATCTTCATGTGCTTCATGTCATACCCAACCGACACCATATTTGCCATCCGTGGCTAGAGCGATGTTTAGATGCCGTCAAAGCATGACATTCTATATATGAGAGGCAATGAAGATCTCAAGTCAAAGGATCACTCACACCACCATCATTAGAGATCAACCATTGACACTATATAGAGTATCCATATGGGGTCTCTATATGGGTCATCTAATGCATCATTCTAATAACAAGCATCCACACACGTATCTAAGTGTTGACCCAATTATTGATTTTGATGATTAACAAAAGACATGAGTATATTCACTATATTTTGACAGATTTAATAAGTGTTTCAGGGATTAAAAATGTTTAATCAATTAAAAGGAATAAAGGAATAAGTTTTGAATCAAATTTTAAAGGAATTTTTCAAAGCTCAGAACTTAGAGTCGACACCCAAATAGTCAAAAGCTGACCCCAAGGCGTATCAGAAGATTTCTGGATTTTTGGCATGGTCTGGAGTCGAAACCCAGAGTTTTGGAGCCAACTCCAACATGAGATACAGAGAAGTGTATTCTGTTTCAGTTTTCAGAGACGACACCTAGAATTCAGGAGCCGACACCTGAGAGTTCGGGAGCCGACACCTGAATTTCTGGAACCGACTCTAACCTGAGAACAGAGAACGTGTTTTTATGGACATTTTTGGAGCCGACACTCTTGGATTCCAGAGCTGACTCCCAAAAGCGTCGAGCCGACACTTAACTTTCTCGGAGCTGACTTCTCAACAACTTTTTATTTGCAATTTTTGGACATCCGATCTGGAGCTGACACCTAAAAAGTTGGAGCCGACTCCAACCTATCAGGAACGGATTTTCAATTGTCAGAACGGACTCCAACGGTAATATTTTTCCACCTAATCTCTAATGGCTATTTTTCTTTATGTGTAGAAGTATCCAAGCATCTCATAACGACTATATTTTTCACCTAAACTTGGATTAAGAGATCTATAAAAAGGAGGAACCATCCGTTTGAGAAAAAGAAGAAAAGACAGACTAGAGACTGAAAAAATCTAAAAAATCTTGAGAGAGAAATCAAAGAGGAAAACTCAGAGCTCAAATCCATCAATTCCAAAAAGTTCAAAGAGAAATCCACAAGCTTCTCAAGATCAAATCAAGGAGATTTCCAATGTTAGAAGAAAGAAAGCAAAAGCCCCAAATCTTCAACTTCTCAATTGCAACTTTTTGTAAAGAATCTGAGCTGAGGCCATGATTCAATCTTTCAAAGAGAAGAGGAAAAAGAAGAAAAGAAGAAAAACATGCTTTCAAAATGCTTCTATTAGGCTTTCCTATCCTTGTTTATTTTTTGCATATTTGCTCATTTAAGGAGCTGTTTTGTATTCTAAACTCTATTTTCATTTGTGTTTGCTAATTCAATCAGGGGATTAAAATAGTGGAGGTAGTATACCTCGGGATAAGCTAAGGATAGCTTATGGTTGGGTTTTGTGCTGGTAAGCCTGGTAAAACTAGCTAGGTTCATTGTGATCCCGGAGGAAACAACAAGTTTTGAGTTGTGAGCTTGTAAAACAACTCGGCTGTAATCAAGTGGATTATAGTGTGGGCCCAAGTGCTACTTGGGAGTGGACATAGGTGTTGGATACACCGAACCACTATAAAATCTTTGTGTTTGCCGTGCTTTATCTCTCTCTCTCTCTTTCTATCTCATTATTTGTGCTTAGCATTTATCTTGCACTCAATCTCTTTTATTTCAAAGCATATAGTTTTAAAGAGCTAAATTTTTTAAGAACCCAATTTACCCCTCCTTTTGGGTTGCCATCTGGGCCAATAATTGGTATCAGAGCTTGTGCTCATTGTTTATTTAATCAAACGATCAAGACTAAAGATCCAAATGGCAGCTCAAGTTGGATCTTCATTTGCTGAAGGTCATTCTACAAATATACCTCCTTTATTTAATGGTTCAAACTATTCTTACTGGAAAGCTAGAATGAGAATCTTTATCCAAGCTTTAGATTATGAACTTTGGAGTGTAATCACTAATGGACCAAGCACACCCACACACTTAGTAGATGGTTCAATAGTTCCTAAACCCGAAAGGGATTGAAATGAGAATGATAGGAAAATGGCTTAGCTCAATGCTAAGACCATGAATGTTTTATATTGTGCTTTAGGTGCTAATGAGTTTAATAGAATTTCTACATGTATTTCCACAAAAAAATTTGGAACATATTAGAAGTTACCCATGAGGGTACTAATCAAGTCAAAGAATCAAAGATTAATATTCTTGTTCATAAATATGAATTGTTTAGCATGGAACAAACTGAATCTATAACCTACATGTATACAAGATTTACTGATATTGTGAATGGTTTAAAGAGTCTTGGCAAGACCTATACTAACTCTGAATTGGTTCGTAAAATTCTTAGGTCTCTTCCAAGGTCATGGGAAGCAAAGGTGACTGCAATCCAAGAAGCCAAAGACCTCAATGTCTTACCTTTGGAGGAGCTACTTGGATCACTAATGACCCATGAGTTGACCATGAAACAGATATAGAGGAAGACGTCAAGAAGAACAAGACCATTGCACTCAAAGCTGCAGAAATTGAGGAAAAAGCAGTGAGGATGAAGATGATGATGAGACAGCTCTTTTTGCTAGAAAGTTTAAGAAATTAATGCAAAGCAGAAGACCTTTCCACAAGAAGAAGTATGGAACAAAAATGGATGGAGAAAAGGAGAAAGAGAAGGACAAGGACAAAGAGAAAGACCCCCTTATATGTTATGAATGTAAGAAACCGAAGCACTTTAAATATGACTGTCCTTAATTGAAGAAAGCCTTCAAAAAGAAGAAGGAGGCTTATGTTGCAACATGGAGTGACAGCGAAGAATCCTCATCCGAGGAAGAACAAAAGGAAGTTGCAAACATTTGCTTTATGGTAAAAAAGATGATGAGGTAAGTACTGAAACTCATGACTTTACTTTTGAAGAATTATTTGATGCATTTAATGAATTAGTTGATGATTTCAAAGTTTTAAAAAAGAAGAGCAAATCCTTAAGAAATGAAAATTTAAATTTATTAAAGAAAAGGACAAACTAATTTATGAAGTTGAAAAACTGAAATCTGAAAATGAAAGTTTGTCAAAAGAAAGAGAATCAATTTCCAATGAAAATATTAGTTTAAAAAAGGAAGTTGATAAATACAAAAATATAGTTGATAAATTTACATATAGTTCTGAAAAACTTAATTTGCTATTAAGTAATCAAAGAGTTATTTGATAAAGCTGGATTAGGTTATAGGCCTAACAAGAAACAAAAATATGTTAAAAATTTCTTTAGAAAGGAACAAGAGAAAATTGATGTTTCATATTATTGCTGTAACAAGAAAGGACATAAATCATATGAATGCAATCTCAGAAAAATTAACAAGAATTTAAATATAAAAGGAAAGAAAGTATGGGTTCCAAAAGGAACAATCTTCATTGCTACTAACCATGAAGGACCCAAGAAAGCTTGGGTACCTAAACAGAAGATGTGATCATCTTGCAGGAGTGTCATGCGGCCAAAAGATCAAAACAAAAGTGGTAACTTAATAGCGGCTGCTCAAGGCACATGATGGATGACAAGGATCAATTCATCACCTTGAGGATAAAAGATGAGGATTATGTGCTTTGGTAAAATTCAGATAACTCCCTCTACTTTTATTGAAAATGTTCTTTATGCAGATGGTTTAAAGCATAATTTAATTAGTATTAGCCAATTGTGTGATAAAGGTTTCAAAATTTCATTTGAAGTTTCTATCTGCACTATTTCTAATCCCATTGACAATAGCATTATATTTGTTGGAAATAAGAATGGCAATGTATACTTAATTGATTTAGACAATTTGTCTACCAGTAATCATTGCTTAGTTGCTAATAATGCTAATGTAAATGAGATTGGATGGTTGTGGCATCGTAGATTAGGTCATGCAAGCACACACTTAAATTCAAAATTAATTAGAATGGATTTAGTTAAAGGACTTTCCAAAGTTAGATTTTAAAAATAACAGAATTTGTGATGCATGTCAATTTGGAAAACAAACTAGAAACTCTTTCAAATCTAAAAATGTTATTTTTCACTTCTAGGCCACTAGAGCTACTTCACATGGACCTTTTTGGACCTACTAGAACCACTAGTCTAGGAGGAAAGAAATATGGTCTTGTGATAGTAGATGATTATTCTAGATTCACTTGGGTATTATTTTATCTCACAAGGATGAGACTTTCTCAATATTTCTGAAATTCTTCAAGAAAGTCACTAATGAGAAAAACAACACCATAGTGTCTCTTAGAAGTGATCGTAGCACAAAATTTGAAAATCACTTATTTAAAAATTTCTGCACTGAACATGGCATTCATCATAACTTTTCTGCACTAGAAACCACAGCAAAATGGAGTTGTAGAAAGAAAGAATAGAACTTTAGAAAACATGGCCCGTACCATGCTATGTGAAAGCAATCTACCAAAATACTTTTGGGCGGAAGCTATAAACACGACATGTTACATCCTTAATAGAGCTTTAATTAGGCTAATTCTTAAGAAAACTCCTTATGAATTGGAATAATAGGAAACCTAACATTAGCTATTTTCATGCATTTGGTTGTAAATGTTTCATTCATAATAATGGTAAGGACAACTTAGGAAAATTTGATGCAAAATCTGATGAAGGCATATTCTTAGGATATTCAACAACTAGTAAAGCCTATAGAATATTTAACAAAAAATCATTAATTGTAGAAGAATCTATTCATGTAGTCTTTGATGAGTCTTTAGCATCAAGTTCAGAAAAGGTTGATGATGAGGAAGATACAAATTTGCTAGAAAGAGATATTGAAAAATTAAATATAGATGTATCTTCAGATCATGAACAAGAAGCTAAAGATGATGATTCACCAGGGTTGATGTTATTGATACTAATCATAATGAGGTAGATCTTCCTAGAGATTGGAGATATGCCTATGGTCATCCAAAGGAACTGATTATAGGTGATCCATCTCAAGGTGTAAGAACTAGATCATCAATAGGAAATATAATAATCATCTTGCATTTGTATCTCAAATTGAACCTAAAACCATTGAAGAAGCTAAAAAAAGATAGTAATTGGATGCTAGCTATGCAAGAGGAATTAAATCAATTTACTAGGAATAATGTATGGTCCTTAGTTGATAGACCTAAAGGTCATTCTGTTATAGGATCTAAATGGGTATTTAGAAATAAATTAGATGAAAATGGTATAGTAATTAGAATAAAGCTAGATTAGTTGCAAAAGGATATAATCAAGAAGAAGGAATTGATTTTGATGAAACTTTTGCACCTGTAGCTAGATTAGAGGCAATTAGATTATTACTTGCATTTGCATGTCATATGAATATCAATTTATTTCAAATGGATGTTAAAAGTGCATTTTTAAATGGTTTTATAAATGAAGAAGTTTTTGTAGAACAACCACCTGGTTTTGAAGATCATGAATTTCCAAACCATGTTTTTAAATTACACAAAGCACTATATGGTTTAAAACAAGTACCTAGAGCTTGGTATGATAGGTTAAGTAAATTTCTAATTGAAAATGATTTTACTAGAGGAAATGTAGATAAAACTCTATTTTTGAAAAGAAAAGATAAAGATTTATTAGTAGTACAAATCTATTTAGATGATATTGTATTAGGTGCTACTAACAATCTTCTATTTCAAGAGTTTGCTAAGCTAATGCAGAGATAATTTGAGATGAGCATGATGGGAGAACTCAATTTCTTCCTAGGACTTCAAATCAAACAAAGCAAAGAGGGATTTTCATCAACCAAACAAAGTACACAAAGAAAATTCTCAAGAAG
Organism: Calamus simplicifolius; assembly: GCA_900491605.1. Classification (NCBI taxonomy): domain Eukaryota; kingdom Viridiplantae; phylum Streptophyta; class Magnoliopsida; order Arecales; family Arecaceae; genus Calamus; species Calamus simplicifolius. Next base: position 53,411 of record UESW01001318.1, read on the forward strand.
TTTGGAATGGAATCAATCAAACCCCTTGGAACACCTATGAGTCCTTCATGCAAATTAGACAAAGATGAAGATGGTAAGAAAGTTGATCAAAAGCATTATAGAGGTATGATCGGATCTCTACTTTATTTAATGCAAGCAGACCAGATATTATGTTTGTTGTTTATTTATATGCTAGATTTCAATCAGAACCTAAAGAATCTCATTTAATCGCTATAAAAAGAATACTAAGATATCTAAGTGGAACTAAAAATGTAGGATTATGGTATTCTAGAGACTCAACACTGAATTTAATTGCTTATTCTGATTCTGATTATGCTGGATGTAAACTAGATAGAAAGAGTACAAGTGGTGCATGTCAACTTTTAGGAAGTAACTTAATCTCTTGGTTTAGCAAAAAGCAAAATTCGGTTGCATTATCTACTGCTGAAGCAGAATATGTTGCAACTGGAAGTTGATGTGCTCAAATCCTTTGGATTAAGCAACAACTTGAAGATTATGGCATAACACTTGATAAAACCCCTATTAAATGTGACAACACTAGTGCAATAAACTTAACAAAAAATCCAATCCAACATTCAAGAATTAAGCACATTGAAATTAGATATCACTTCATTAGAGAACATGTAGCTAATGGTGAAATTTGTCTTGATTATGTTTGTATTGAGGAACAATTAGCTGACATATTTTAAAACCTTTGAGTGAAGAGAGATTTTGTTATCTTAGAGGAGAATTAAGGATTTATGATCCTTTGGAATGATTTTGAAACCCTTAAGATTGATTATCTAGAATTCAGTTAATTTCTTAAAATTCTTTCATGATTCTAAGGACAATTCATCTAGATAATTCAATCATTCAATTCATAACATTCCAAATATTTATTAAAATTTTATTGATTCTATTTTGATAAGTTTTGATCTTTGAAACTCTTATTTATTTTCTGAAACTGTCAGTGGAGTCGACACCCTAGTTAGTGGAGTCGACACCTCATCTGTGTCGCTCATGGTCTATGACCTTGGAGCTGATACCCGCTTAATTGGAGCTGACTCTAGCTCGGGCGCTAACAGTATTAGTGACTTGGAGTCGACACCCGACTTTGCGGGAGTCAACACCTGGTGGCCCCAAATTGATTATATTAGGGCAGAGTCGACACCTTCTCATCCCCAATCATCTCCAAACCTTTTTCAAAACCTCTCCAAGCCTCCCAAAACCAAATATTCCTCAAATCAACCATTCCTTAAGATTCCTATGGCACCTAAGCATAGGGGATCGATCTTTGAAGCTCCCATGACTACAAGGAAGCGGATGGTGTGGCGCCCTGTCCGTGAACCTACACCGAGCGATGATTCTTCTTCAATGCACTCTGACAATCCTAGCACCTCTCTCCATAAGTAGATACCCTAGCTGGCTGAATCATAACCATAGGAAGAAAGATAGATTTTGAGTTCTTTGAAGCCGAGGGTTTTGCAATTGGTAGACAAATCAAGGAACTTGGTTGGGATAAGGCATGTTCCTTAGACGTACCTACTTATCCGGCTCTTGTAAAGGAATTTTACTTCAATTTATCAAGGGGAGATGGTGGATTAGTGAATATGGTAAGAGGAAAGAGAATTCATCTCACTTCGAGATTTTAGGAAATCTTTTAGAAATCCCTGTTGTAGGGATGATTGCTACTAGTCACAGTGACAGAGCAAGAGCATTATCGAGGATGTTGGGTAGAGATTTCACTGATTTTAAGGAAATTAGGGTAAATCAGTTGCCTCTTGAACTTAGACTGTTACATAACATATGTGGTAGGATCCTATTTCCAAGACTGGACGATTTGAGTATGTCTCAGAGCGAGACATATTGTTAATGGACAGTATCATGATGGGTTAGCCAATCAATTTAGCAGGAATGATGATATGGTACATGGCTGAGGCCGGAGGTAAGAGGAGATCTTCATTGCCTTATGGGATGGTCCTAACCATGGCATTTAGAAGTCAAGGAGTTGTTATCTCTGAGAATGAACCTTTGAAGAACCTTAGACACACTGATTATTACAGCCTGGCTACTGTGCATAGAATGGGATTGTGAAAGTGGATGGTAGATGGAAAGAAAGGGTAATCTGGATGGGAGAGCGGCTGACATTGGAGCCACTGCACCTTCTGAGGCAAGTCCTTCAGTGAGGCATCCTTCACCAGAACCTAGCAGATCATCACCACCACGGTACCTACTTTCGTCCCTGCTGTACCAGTATATGTTCCTTCTGTTGGTTTTTCTGATGTTCAGCTGGAGCAACTTAAAGGATTATTTAGTACTCAAAAAGAAGAGATGAAGACTGAGATTGATAGCAGTTGATGGGTTTAAGAGAATTATTTTATTCTTTGGATGAGAGAGTTAGCAAAATTGAGTCCACCCTTGGAGCCTCCGCAGAATCTTTGAAGAATGATCTCAAGAATATTTTTGAAGAACTTAAAGAGATTGGAGGTGATTCAAAAATATATTCCAAATGCAATGCTGAGTGACAAGAGAAGATCATTGTTGCATCTGGATTCTTTGATAGGAGACTAAATGAATTCATTGCTACTCAAAGTGAAGGGATGGGCAAGATTCTAGCAGAACTCAAAAGGAGATTTGGGATTTGATGTTTATTTGCTTTAGTTTGATGTTGATTTACTTTTTACTGAAATTTTGATGTAATGAAGTTTTTTTATGTAATATGATGTTATGCTTGACTTTGTGAAGTATGTAATGAACTTTTTGATACTTAATGAATATCATTTGATCCTTGAAGCATCTCTTAATTTTGTCATTTAATTTGAAACTTCTTAACCTTTTTGTTGATTACAAAAAAGGGGGAGAAGTATTTGATATTTATATGCATTGGAACAAATAAGCTTAATCAATTGGTATTTAATTGATTGTATATGGGGGAGAAGTAATTGACAATTCTATATGTGCATTGAAAGGAAGAAGCTTAATTGACTTAATTTGATATGACAGTTTAATTGGTATCAAACATTAAACTCATATGAGAAGTAATTGATAGTTGTATAAGCGTTTACTATTAAAGGAAGAATAGATGTTAAATTGAGTATCATAGGGGAGCTACTTCATTCAGGGGAGCTTACCTATGAGAACTAAATATTTGAGAAATTTGATTTGAAACTCTTATTGTTTAATCATGCATACTCAATGTTTTTATAATCATCAAAAATGAGAAGATTGTTGACCCAATTATTAATTTTGATGATTACAAAAGACATGAGTATATTCACTATGTTTCTGACATATTTAATAAGTGTTTCAGGGATTAAAAATGTTTAATCAATCAAAAGGAATAAAGGAATAAGTTTTGAATCAAATTTTAAAGGAATTTTTTAAAGTTCAGAACTTAGAGTCGACACCAAATAGTCAAGAGCCGACCCAAGGCATATCAGAAGATTTTAGATTTTGGCACGGTCCGGAGTGACACCTATAGTTTCGAAGCCAACTCCAACCTGAGATACAGAGAAGTGTATTCTGTTTCAGTTTCCGGAGATGACACCTAGAATTCGGGAGCCGACACCTAAGAGTTCGGGAGCTGACACCTGAGTTTCTGGAGCCGACTCTAACCTAAGAATAGAGAACGTATTTTATGAACATTTCTGGAGCCGACTCCCGAAAGCGTCGAGCCAACACTTAACTTTCTCGGAGCCGACTCCTCAACAACTTTTTATTTGCTATTTTTGGACACCCGATCTGGAGCCAACACCTGCAAAGTTGGAGCCGACTCCAACCTGTCAGGAAGGATTTTCAATTGTTAGAACAGACTCCAACGATAATATTTTTTTCACCTAATCTCTAACGGCTATTTTTCTTTGTGTGTAGAAGTATCCAAGCATCTCATAACGGCTATATTTTCCACCTAAACTTGGATTAAGAGATCTATAAAAAGGGGGAACCGTCCGTTTGAGAAAAAGAAGAAAAGATAGACTAGAGACTAAAAAAATCTGAAAAATCTTAAGAGAGAAATCAAAGAGGAAAGACTTAGAGCTCAAATCCATCAATCCCAGAAAGTTCAAAGAGAAATCCACAAGCTTCTCAATATCAAATCAAGGAGATTTCAAACGTTAGAAGAAAGAAAGCAAAAGCCCCAAATCCTCAATTTCTCTCAACTACAACTTTCAGTGAAGAATCTAAGCTGAGGCCCTGATTCAATCTTTCAAAGGAGAAGAGGAAAAGAAGAAAAGCTTGCTTTCAAAACGCTTCTATCAGGCTTTCCTATCCTTGTTTATTTATTTGCATATTTGCTCATTTAAGGAGCTGTTTTGTATTCTAAACTCTATTTTCCATTTGTGTTTGCTAATTCAATCAGATGATTGAAATAGTAGAGGTAGTATACCTTGGGACAAGCTAAGGATAGCTTGTGGTTGGGTTTTATGCTGGTAAGCCCGATAAAACCAGCTGGGTTCATTGTGATCCTAGGGAAAACAACAAGTTTTGAGTTGTGAGCTTGTAAAATAACTCGGCTGTAATCAAGTGGATTATAGTGTGGGCCCAAGTGCTACTTGGGAGTGGATGTAGGTGTTGGATACATCGAACCACTATAAAATCTTTGTGTTTGTCGTGCTTTGTCTCTCTCTCTCTTTCTATCTCATTATTTGTGCTTAGCATTTATCTTGCACTCAATCTCTTTTATTTCAAAGCACATAGTTTTAAAGACCTAAATTTTTTAAGAACCTAATTCACCCCCCTCTTGGGTTGCCATCTGGGCCAACACCAAGTATCTTAATACTTTAGCTTGTGAAATTAGCTGCTCACCCCAAGGGTGAGGATATACAATGTGTGCTAGTCTCACGGTGTTTGATGGTGTCCAGTCCCATCTACACATCGACTAGGGAAGTTTAAAGAATCGAACCATAACGTGCAATTTGAATCTCACAATTTGTAATCTCTATTACAAATTCCATATGCACGGTTCACATTCTTTTGGACTTTATCTCACAGACAAATATATCAAGTAAAAGACATCTGGATAGATAAAGAAACCATTTTATTTGATTTGTATTCATAGAATGTATACAACATTTAATCCAATTGGATTTAGGCACACACTAACAATCTCCCACTTGCACTAAAGCTATTTACCCATGTATTTAATACCGAGTGACTTAACATGATTATCATGCTTCTTCTGCGGTAGGGCTTTAGTGAGCGGATCATCTACATTATCCTTAGTGGGGACTCGTTCTATTTTTACATCATTTCTACCAATAATCTCTCTAAGTACATGGTATATTCTGAGTACATGTTTGGATCTCTGATGAGACCTTGGCTCCTTAGCTTGCGCAATAGCTCCATTGTTGTCACAATACAAGTGTACTGGATCAGCAATGCTTGGAACCACACCAAGTTCAGTGATGAACTTTTTGATCCAAACCGCTTCTTTGGCTGCATCTGATGCTACGATGTACTCAGCTTTGGTCGTAGAGTCGGCAGTCGTCTTCTACTTGGAACTTTTCAGCTGACTGCACGCCATTGAGTGTAAAGACATAGCGTGATTGATATTTATAATCATCTTTATCAGACTGAAAACTAGAATCCGTATAACCTTGAACTATGAGTTTGGGTCCTCCATAAACCAAGAACATATCCTTAGTCCTTCGTAAGTACTTAAGGATATTCTTGACGGCCATCCAATGTTTCTCTCCAGGGTTTGCCTGGTATCTACTAGTGATACTCAATGCATAAGAAATATCAGGTCTCGTACATAGCATCGCATACATGATGGATCGATTGCTGAGGCATATGGAATCCTATTCATGTGCTCTCTCTCCATTTGGGTCTTAGGACTCATGTCCTTGGAGAGATGTATTCCATGTAATACCAGCAGGAATCCCTTCTTGGATTCCTCCATGCTAAACCATTTTAGCACTTTATCTATGTACGTTGATTGGGACAATCCAAGCAATCTTCTAAATCTATCTCTATAGATCTTAATACCCAGTATGTAGGCTGCTTCTCCCAAATCTTTCATGGAGAATTTGCTGGACAACCATTCCTTCACTTCTTGCAGCAAGGATACATTGTTCCTATCAATAATATGTCATCTACATATAATATCAGGAAAACAATAACACTCCCACTAACCTTCTTGTACACACATGGATCATCCTCATTTTTGATAAAATCAAATTTTTTGATTGTTTCATCAAAACGGATGTTCCAACTTCTAGAGGCTTGCTTAAGTCCATAAATGGACCTTTGCAGCTTGCATACCTTTTTAGAATCAATGGACTCAAAACCCTCAGGTTGTGTCATATACACATCCTCCACTAAATCACCATTTAGGAAGGCGGTCTTGACATCCATTTGCCATATCTCTAATCGTAATAGGCTGCAATCGCAAGCAAAATCCTTATGGACTTAAGCATGGCTACGAGAGAAAAGGTTTCATCAAAGTCAACACCTTGCCTTTGCTTGTAACCTTTTGCAACTAGCCTCACCTTATAGGTAATCACATTACCATCCATGTCTGTCTTCTTCTTGAAGACCCATTTGCACCCAATGGGTTTTATCCCTTTAGGTGGATCAACCAAAGTCCATACTTGGTTGTCGTACATGGAGTCCATTTCAGACTTCATGGCTTCAAGCCATCTCTTGGAGTCAATGTCACAAATTGCTTCATCGTAGTTAGTAGGCTCATCATCTTCTATAAGAAATCCATATCTCTCAGGAATATGATGTGTTCTACTAGACCTACGTAGCTGATGTGTACTTGGAGCTTCCTGTGGCTCCATCATTTCTGATAGAGGTTCACGTAAATGTTGCCTGAATGTGAGTTGAGTCTCCTGCTCAACTCCCACTGCATTTGACATTTGCTCCATGTTATCTAATCGGTCTGTGTCAATTTGTGGTTCTTGAGTTTCACTAATCTCAATATTTCTCCACTACCATTTCTTAGAAAAATCTCATTCTCTAGAAATATGGCATGCCTTGAGACAAACACCTTTTGCTCGAGTGGGTGGTAGAAGTAGTATCCTTTTGTTTCTTTAGGATATCCCACAAAATTACACTTGTCATATCTAGCTCCCAGCTTGTCTGACTCATTACGCTTTACATAAGCGTAGCAACCCCAAATCCTTAGATGACTAAGGGTTGGTTTCTTTCCACACCATATCTCATAGGGAGTGGAACTGACCGACTTAGACGGAACTCGGTTTAGAGTGTATTCGGCTGTGTGTAGGGCATAACCCCAAAACATTTTTGGAAGATTTGCAAGGCTCATCATTGATCGCACCATATCTAATAATGTGTGATTTCTCCTTTCTGATACACCATTATGCTGTGGCGTACCAGAGGAGTCCACTGAGAGAGAATCCCATTCTCCTTCAAATATTCTAAGAACTCATGGCTTAAGTATTCCCCACCTCGATCTGATCGAAGTATCTTAATACTTTTGCCACTTTTTTTTCTACCTCGGATCTGAATTCTTTGAACTTTTCAAAGGCTTCAGATTTGTGCTTCATCAGATATACATAACCATACCTGCTATGGTCATCTATAAATGTGATGAAGTAAGAAAAACCTCCTATTGCCTGAATATTGATAGGACCACATACATCCGAATGTACTAGTCCTAAACATTCAGTTGCTCGCTCACCCTTTTTAGTAAAGGATGACTTAGTCATTTTGCCACGTAAGCACGACTCACATTCCTCAAACGATTCCAATCGAATGAGCCCAAGTAGCCATCCTTATGTAACTTGGTTAAACGTGTTTCATTTACATGGCCTAAACGACAGTGCCATAGGAATGAGTTCTTAGAATTATTTGATTTTAATTTCTTAGTTTCTACATTGAGAATAGGGCATTGTAAATTCAAAACATAAATCCCGTTGAACATTTCAGCAGAACCAAAGAACATTTCATTTTTAAAAATTAAAATTCCTTTATTTCCAATTTCAAATGTATATCCATCATTTACAAGACATGAAACAAAAATAATGTTCTTTGTTATGTTTGGAACATAGTAACAATTATTAAGCTCCATTACAAGCCCAGTGGGCAAAGACAAAGAACAAGATCCTATAGCTAAAGCAGCAACCTTTGCTCCATTTTCCATGCGCAGGATCACTTCATCTTTTTCCAGCTTTCTACTGCTTATCATCTGCATATTAATACAAATATGAGATCCACAACCGGTATCCAATACCCAAGTGGAATAAGAAAACATCTCAATCATAAATATACCTGATGTAGAAGCATCTGTATGTTTCTTTTCTTTCAGGCTAGCCAGATAAGCCTTGCAGTTTCGCTTCCAGTGCCCTTCCTTGCCACAGAAGTGACACTTCCCCTTGGCTACTTTGTTTTTCTTAATGCCCTTATTTGGTTTAGTCGCCTTGGCCTTTTGGACCTTATTCTTCTTTGGCCTTCTTACGAGCGCCAGAAGACTCCACGACCATAACCTGCCCCTTTTCTTTCTTAATGTTGGGCTCGGCATTTGTCAGCATATTCGCGAGCTCAGGTAGAGATGTCTCTAGCTTGTTCATGTTGAAATTAAGAACAAACTGCGAATAGCTGGGAGGTAATGACTGCAGAACCAAGTCAACACTTAGTTCATGATCCATCACAAAACCCAATCGTGCCAACTTTTCAATCAAATTGATCATTTTCAGTACGTGGGCACCCACTGATGAATCCTCAGTCATTTTGCACTGAAACAGCTCTTTAGAAGTTTGAAACCTCTCATATCGAGACTGTGCACCAAACAACTCTTGCAAGTGCATCAAAATCTCCTGAGCATTCATATGCTCATGCTGTTTCTGAAGATCAGTGACATTGAGGCCAACATCAAACATGTGGCCATGTCTTCAGCATCTTTATACCGGTTGTATGCCACATGAACCTCAGTCGGAGCATCCGCTGGTGGGACCTCCGGTGCAACCTCATCTAGGACAAAAAGAATTTTCTCAGATCGAAGAACGATCCTTACATTCCTTAGCCAATCAGGGAAGTTGAGTCCAGTCAATTTGTTGGATTCTAAAATATTCCTTAGGTTGATGTTTACACTCATGGTTTCTCTGATAACCTACATAAAATTAGAACGAGTCAATTACTATGAATACTAATCACCAACTTAATATGGTAATTCTAGATTTTTAATTAAGTTGGTTTCTTCCACTATTTTATCAAGGTTAATAGCCCTCTCTATTAATCTCGAGAAATTGGCATTCAATTTCCTTAGTGGGCTAGGATCCTCATTTGAATTACCTTGACCTTGGCTTTGGCACAACAAATCTCGGTAAGCCAAATTTGGTAGATTATCATCAATCACATCTAATGTGACTCCTAGATCATTTAGGGGACATTGCTTTGTCAATTACATCCATATGTGATCACCCTAAAGTTTGCCTCTAGATTAGACTGACCCTGACTTTGGCCAATTATGCCAGCTAATCTAGTTAAGTCAACCCATTGTTCCACAATCAACTCCTCATAGGTACACTCGACCTCGGCTTTGGCATGACAAATCTCATGACCTAATGATTTTGTATCATGTGAACAATGGAAGGCTTATGACTTAATATTCGTGGAGGGATTTAGCGCATATAGGTCCCATCTACATCTACAACATTTGTACTATGCTAGGTTACATATCCTATATGTAGATTTTAGATTAATCTCAATTAACCTTAATTTCATAAGATCCAATCTATGATTGGGACTCCTAATCAAATTAGGATCCTGATCACTATCTAATTTAGGAACCCTAATCATGTGACCAAATCAATTGCTACCATCCTGATCAACCTTAATTGATTTAATCAATTAAGAGCTTTCCCTAACAATGGCCAGATCAGCTGATCAATGGGGTCCTATTTAGCATACCCTTCGATCCCATTGAATGGGTTTTCCCAGGCAGCGAACGGAGCAATTAAAAACCATGATCAAACCTTTCTAGACACCAATGTAGTTAAGCCCAATTGATTAGATCAATTATGGGATCATAGGATCAAACAATGACATGGTTAAGTCTAAGTTTCCTAAATCTTTATCATCTATTAAATTTTATGATAACTATAGATAGTGATCTAGCTAGGGTGTTATGATAAGAGTTCTTAATTCAAATTTTAAATTTTCTTATCATTTAATTACATGTTATGACATGTCGGTTTCACATCCCATGTAAATCCTAATGTCTCTAACAAACCCTAAAGTTTTCAATGTTCATTATCATAAGAATATCAGATCTTAATCATATCAATCATCATGCTAAAATTAAATCCTAAACATGATTTCTAGGATTTCAGCATATAGTATCTATCATGCATAAATAATAATTACTATTTTAACATGACACATATATGATTAATTATTATTTATTATCATATAATAAACCTTTTCTCTATATATCAAAGTACTCTATTTGAACATGATAATGAATATGCATAAATCTAAATAATATTGTTTATCATCAAATAATAAACATTTTATTATATTTTAGATTTATTATCAACATATGAAAACTCTTCATGATTTTAAGCATAATAAATAATCATATTATCAATCATATTGACTCAAGTATCCTATCAGATTAATGAATCTGTAGCCTAAGGGGGCTCTGATACCACTGATGGGAATTATGTATACAAGATATGAATCAAATTCATATAAACATTGCGGAAGATATAATATAAAATTTCTAGATGCCCAGGATCCTTAGGAACAAATTCATTATATCTCAAATAAAATCTAATTTTATTCATACCTGAGTCCTTTATCGATGTAGATGAGGATGAAGCCGGTTAATCCCTGCCACTAGCCGTCCACGTGTCCGGCCTCTAACGGTGATCCACGCAGAGAAGAAGGGATGAAGACCTCCAAGGTATGAAGATGACACCACGGGAGAGAGAGGGGTGCTAGCGCCTCTTGAATTCCCTTACAGAAGATATCTTTGAAGAAAAGTCTAATCTTTTCTTCTCATGCTCTTCTTTCTCATGGTAGGAAGGAACTATATTTATAGGTTGAAAATGAGACGTTCCAAAGAGGAAGAGACTCTCTCGTAAGAAACTCCATCATTATGGTAAGAAACTTCCATCTTCATGGTAAGAAACTCCTCCCATCTTCATGGTAAGAAACTCCCATCTTCATGGTAAGATTAATCCAAGTGTCACAATCTCAGCCTTTGAAATTAGGAGTTGGTTATCCCATAACTACATGCCCTAATTTGTACGTGTTCATCATCGAACCGTAGAGATTCATCATGCCTCATCCCATGGGCATGATTCCATCTTCACATGGCTGAGATTGGACATCCATACCTGAATAATCAGAGCCATCCATCACATGGATCAAGTCACATATCGGTATCCAATTATTTGTTCATCATATGTACAAATAATTTCTCCTTAACATTCCTTCTATTATAATGGATCATATCCATTATAATTATATCTTCTTTAAATTGGGTCTCACCCAATTATTTAATTGATCATCTTATCTGAATTAAATCTAATTTAATTCTCATTTTAATTCATCCAATATTCTCCTTAATGCGTGTGACCCATTAGGCCCTTTAACATGTTGGCAATAATCATGTCCTAATCATAGACCCTAGGAATGATTGGACAACTCTTTGTCTAATTCAACAACATGATTATAGATCATGAGAGGCCTCTAGCAAAGCATCATGAATGTTGGCCGAGATGACAATCCAAGAGGGGAGGGGGTGAATTGGGTTCTTTAAAAAATTTAACCTCAAAATAAAATTGTTTGCTTAAGATGAATGAAAGTAAATGCAATGCAAATATAAAGCACAATCAATGAGATAGAGATAGAGATAGAGACAATAGAAGCACGGCAAACACAAAGATTTTATAGTGGTTCGGTGTATCCAACACCTACGTCCACTCCCAAGATCCACTTGGGTCCACACTATAATCTTCTCGATTACAGCCAAGTTGTTTTACAAGTTCACAACCCAAACTTATTGTTTTATCCGGGGTCACAACGAACCCAGCCGATTTTTCGAGCTCACCAGCACACAACCCTAAACTCAAGCTAATCTAGCTTGACCCGAGGTAAACAACCTCCACTAGTTCAATCCCTTTGATTGAACTAGGCACAAACAAAAAGAATATTGTTTTTCAAAGATACACAACTACTCAATGAGCAAATATTCAAAAATAAGTAAACAAGTTTAGAAAAGTCTAATTTGAAGTTGTTTGGCTTTGAGCTTTTCTTCTTTTCTTCTTTTCTTCTTTTCCTCTTCTTCCTTTGGAATGATGAATCAAGCCTCAGCTTTAATCCCTCACAGTCGTTGTAGTTGAGAAGATTAGAAATGGAAGAAACAGAGCTTTTACTTCAATTTGGGAAATCCACCGATTTTTTGATTTGGGCGCCTTGGATTCCTCTTTGAGCTTTTGGAGTGGAAGGATTTGAATTTGAATGCTTTTTTCTTGGATTTTAGGCTCAGGGTTTCTTGGATTTTTGATTTGAAATTTTTCTATTTTCTGTTCTCTTTTTCTCTCTTTCAAACGGGTGTTTTTCCCTCTTTTTATAGATATTCTTCAATCTATTTTTGGGATGAAACTAGCCGTTGGAGTGTACCTGGAAACAAAATATATCCGTTAGAAATTAGGTAAAAAGGAAATATTATTGTTAGAGCTGATCTGGCATTTTAAATTTTCGTCCCAGTCAGGTTAGAGTTGGCTCCAACTTTTTAGGTGTCGGCTCCAGATCGTTTACCAAAAATAGAAATTTTCGAGTTCATTGAGGAGTCGGCTCCGAAAAAGTAAATGTCGGCTCGCCATCGTCAGGTGGTCCCAAATACTATAGGTGTCGGCTCTAGGATGCTTAAAAAACAAGCGTTCTGTCCCTGCATCGGAGTCGGCTCCAGACACTGTAGGTGTCGGCTCCGAAACTCTAGGTGTCGACTTCGGATCATATCAAAAATCAGATTAAAATTGAATTGGCCATGGGGTCGGCTCCAGATTTTCTAGGTGTCGACTCCAAGCTCTGAAACTTTGAAATCTCTTATTTGTATTTGATTCAAAATTCATTTCTTAATTCCTTTAAATTGATCAAATAAATTTAAGTCCTGAAACACTTATAAAATCCATTAGTAATCAAATAAATATACTCAATTCCTTTATTAATCATCAAAATCAATAAATGGATCAACAATCTCCCCCTTTTTGATGATTATAAAAACATTGAGTATATGCATAGAATTCTTAAATTAAAAAATTATCAAGGAAGTGATCTTCACGAGTAAGCTCCCCCTGAATAAGGTAGCTCCCCCTATGAAGTTTAAATTATTCTTCCTCTTACTTTACATATTTGGTACTTAAGATTTCTTTATGCATAGTCAAATCAATTTGATTATTAATCCACATCAATTAAATAACTCAATATCATATTAATCAATTAACTTTATTAATGTTTTCATATTAATCAATTAAATAACTTGATTTTTCTTATTAAACAATTAATGCAACATAACTTTCTCCCCCTTTAATGCAATTAACAATATAACTTTCTCCCTCTTAATGCATATACAACCATAATTCTCTCCTCCTTTTTGTAATCAACAAAAAGGTAAAGAATATTTCACATTGCATCAAAAGATAATTTTCATTGCATCAAAAGATAATTTCATTTCAACAAAAGTCAAGTATTACATAAAAAATACTCATTCATCAAAATATAGCCTTCATTACATCAACACATAAACTTCATTACATCAAAATGTAAACTACATTTCATCAAAATTAAACATTCATTACATCAAAAGTTCTTCCTCACTATTCTTGTTAAATGATCTACAATATTTTTATTCCATCACATTGAAGCTTAACATAGTCTTTAAGTCTCTCATCAACAAATGTGCAAGCTGTTAAGATTTTATCTTAAAGCTCAGCGTTGCACCTTGAATAAGTTTCACTATCTCCATAAATCTCTTTAAGTTCTTCAAAGATGTTCTTCAAATCACCACTTAAAGATTCTGTAGAGGAGTTGAGAGTTGATTCAATCTTTGCAATCCAATCATCAAGTGAATAAAGTGATTCTTTTATATTCATGAACTGACTGTCAAACTCTTCCTTCTGAGCAGCAAACAAACTTTTTAATTGCTCCATTTAAAGGTCTGAGAATCCAGCTGAAGAAGTGGATGGTTGATCATTAACATGTGCAGGTGCAGGAGCAGGAATGTGACTCCTAGGCTGTGGAGAAGGAACCCTAACTGATGGTCCAGCCTCGCAAGGCTCAGAAACTCTCGGCACAGGGGCTCTCATCAAGGTGTCCTTTCCTATCCCACTGTCCATTCACTTTAGCAAAACCCATCTGATGCAATGTTGCCAAACTATAGCAGTCGGTGTGCCTCAGGTTCTTAGATGGTTCATTCTCTTAATTACAACCCCTTGGCTCCTAAAAACCATAGTAAGCACCATGCCATACGGTAGGGATGATCTTCTCTTCCCTCTAGCTTCCGCCATATAAAACATCATCATAGCTGCAAGATTGATTGGTTGTCCAGTCAAAACACTATCCATAACAACAATGTCTCGCTCCGAGACTTACTCATATCGACCAGTCTTTGGAAACAGAATTCTACTGCAAATGTTGTGTAATAATCTCAATTCCAAGGGTAATTGATTCGCTCTAATCTCCTCAAACTCTGTCACTTCCCTTCCTAACATTCTTGAAAGAGCCGCTGACCTATCACTGTGCATGTCAGCTGCTAAACCGGTAATTGGGATGCTAAGGAGGTTTCCAAGCTTTTGAAAAGTAAGGTGAATCCTCTTATTTCTTACTGATCTAACTAAACCGCCATCACCTCTAGCCAAATTAAAATAGAATTCTTTTACTAAGGCTGGATAAGTGGGAACATCAAGAGAGCAGGCTTATCCCAGCCCATTACCTTTAATTGCCTACCGATTGAGAAACCCTCAGTTTCAAATAGGTTAAAATCAATCTTTCTCCCCATTGTGATAACCCTCCCGGCTAAGGTATCTACCTGAGTGGAAGAGGTGTTGGGGTTGTCTGAATCCATGGACGAATCACTGCTTGGAGTCGGCTCACGAACGGGACGATGCGCGGACCGTTTTCCCGTGGTCACCGGCACTTCAATCACTGATTCCCTCCTTTTGGATGCCATTAGATCTTTGGGAAGTTTCGATTTGGATGGAATTAGAGGTTGGAAAGTTTTGGAAGAATTTTGGAGGAGTTTGGTTAGGATTTGAAAAGTTATGAAATGATGAGGTGTCGACTCTGCCCTAATAAATCAATTTTGGAATCCCAGGTGTCGACTCCCGCAAAGTCGGGTGTCGACTAATCGCTAACACAGTCAGCGCTCAAACTGGAGTCGGCTCCACTTATATGGGTGTCGGCTCGAAGGTCAAGGACCGAGAGCGACATAGTCAGAGGTGTCGACTCCTCATTCTGAGGTGTCGACTCCAAGATAGTTTCAGAAAAAAATAATTGAGGTTCAAATGACTGAAACTTGTCAAAAAGAGTTCAATAAAAATTTCTAAAAATCTTTAAAATATCAATGATCAAATAGTTCAAATGACTAGATAATTTGTCCTTAAAATTGTGAGAGGATTTTCGAGAAATTTATAGAAATCTAGATTCTCATTCCTTAGGGTTTCAAAATCACTCTAAAGGGTCACATATTCCTAATTCACCTCTAAGATAACAAAATCTCTCTTCATTCAAGGGTTTTGTAAATATGTCAGCTAATTGTTCCTCTATATTAACATATTCAAGACAGATTTTATTATTAGCTACATGTTCTCTTATGAAATGATATCTAATTTCAATGTGTTTTGTTCTTGAATGTCGAATTGAATTTTTAGTCAAATTTATTGTACTCGTGTTATCACATCTAATTGGTGTTTTATCAAGGGTTATGCCATAATCTTCAAGTTGCCTCTTAATCCAAAGGATTTGAGCACAGCAACTTCCAGCTGCAACATACTCTGCTTCAGCAGTAGATAATGCAACCGAATTTTGCTTTTTGCTAAACCAAGAGATTAAGTTACATCCTAAGAACTGACATGCACCACTTGTGCTTTTTCTATAATTTACATCCAGCATAGTCAGAATCAGAATATGCAATTAAATTTAAAGTTGAGTCTCTAGAGTACCATAAACCTACATTTTTAGTTCCACTTAAATATTTTAAAATTCTTTTTATAGCAATTAAGTGAGATTCTTTAGGTTCAGATTGAAATCTAGCACATAAACATACTGCAAACATATATCTAGTCTACTAGCTGTTAAGTAAAGAAGATATTCAATCATACCTTATAATGTTTTTGATCTACTTTCTTACCATCTTCATCTTTGTCCAATTTACACGAAGAACTCATAGGAGTTCCAAGTGGCTTGATTGACTCATTCCAAACTTCTTGAGCAGTTCTTTTGTGTATTTGGCTTGATTGATGAAAATTCCTTCTTTGCTTTATTTGATTTGAAGTCCTAGGAAGAAGTTGAGTTCTCCCATCATACTCATTTCAAACTCACCCTGCATCAACTTAGCAAATTCTTGACATAACAAGTTGTTAGTAGCACCGAATACAATATCATCGACATATATTTGTACTACTAATAAATCTTTATCTTTTCTTTTCAAAAATAATGTTTTATCAACATTTCCTCTTATAAAATCATTTTCAATTAAAAATTTACTTAATCTTCGTACCAAGCTCTAGGTGCCTGTTTCAAACCATATAATGCTTTGTGTAATTTAAAAACATGATTTGGAAATTCATGATCTTCAAACCAGGTGGTTGTTCAACAAACACTTCTTCATTTATAAATCCGTTTAAAAATGCACTTTTAACATCCATTTGAAATAAATTGATATGCATATGACATGCAAATGCAAGTAATAATCTAATTGCTTCAAGTCTAGCTACAGGTGCAAAAGTTTCATCAAAATCAATTCCTTCTTCTTGATTATATCCTTTTGCAACTAATCTAGCTTTGTTTCTAATTACTATGCCATTTTCGTCTAATTTATTTCTAAATACCCATTTTGATCCTATAACAGAATGATCTTTAGGTCTATCTACAAGAGTCCAAACATTATTCCTAGTAAATTGATTTAATTCTTCTTGCATAGCTAACATCCAATTATTATCTTTTTCTGCTTCTTCAATAGTTTTAGGTTCAATTTGAGATACAAATGCAAGATGATTATTGATGTTTCTCATTGATAATCTAGTTCTTACTCCTTGAGATGGATCACCTATAATTAATTCTCTTGGATGACCATAGGCATATCTCCAATCTCTAGGTAGATATATATCATTATGATTTGCATCAACAACATCAACACTAGAGAATCATTATCTTTAGCTTTTTGTTCATGATCTGAAGATACATCTATATTCAATTTTTTAATATCTCTTTCTAGAATGTTTGTATCTTCCTCATCATCAATCTTTTCAGAACTTGATGCTAAAGATTCATCAAAAATTACATGAATAGATTCTTCTACAACTAAGTTTCTCTTGTTAAATACTCTATAGGCTTTACTAGATGTTGAATATCCTAAGAAAATGCCTTCATCAGATTTTGCATCAAATTTTCTAGATTATCTTTGCCATTATTATGAATGAAACACTTACAACCAAATGCATGAAAATAACTTATGTTTAGTTTTCTATTATTCCATAGTTCATAAGGTGTTTTCTTAATGATTGGCCTAATTAGAGCTCTATTAAGAATGTAGCATTCCGTGTGTTTATGGCTTCCGCCCAAAGTATTTTGGCAGGTTGCTTTCACATAGCATAGTACGGGCCATGTCTTCTAAGGTTCTATTTTTCCTTTCAACTACTCCATTTTGTTGCGTGTTCTAGGTGCAGAAAAATTATGATGAATGCCATTTTCTATGCAAAAGTTTTCAAATAAATAATTTTCAAATTCAGTGCCATGATCACTTCTTAGAGACACTATGGTGTTATTTTTCTTATTTGTGACCTTCTTGAAGAATTTCAGAAATAATGGAAAGGTCTCATCCTTATGAGCTAAAAACAATACCCAAGTGTATCTAGAATAATCATCTACAATCACAAGACCATATTTCTTTCCTCCTAGACTTGTAGTTCTAGTAGGTCCAAAAAATCCATGTGAAGTAGTTCAAGAGGCTTAGAAGTGGAAACAATATTTTTAGTTTTGAAAGAATTTCTAGTTTGTTTTCCAAATTGACATGCATCACAAATTTTATTATTTTCAAAATCTAGTTGTGGAAGTCCTTTTACTAAATCCATTCTAATTAATTTTGAAATAAGGTGTGTGCTTGCATGACCTAATCTACGATGCCACAACCAACCAATCTCATTCATATTAGCATTATTAGCAACTAAGCAATGATTACTAGTAGACAAATTGTCTAAATCAATCAAGTATACATTGCCATTTCTATTTCCAATAAAAACAATGCTATTATCAATGGGATTAGAAACTGTGCATATAGAAGATTCAAATGATACTTTAAAACCTTTATCACATAATTGACTAATGCTAATTAAATTGTGTTTCAAACCATTAACATATAAGACATTTTCAATATATGTGGAGAGTTATTTGAATGTTACCAAACCCCAAGATTTGGCCTTTGCCATTATCACCAAATGTAACTACTCCTCTTTTGCTTTCAAGGGTGATGAATTGATCCTTGTCACCCGTCATGTGCCTTGAGAGCCGCTATCGAGATACCACTTTCGCTTTGATCTTTTGGCCGCAAGACACTCCTGCAAAAATAATTAAGTCTTATATTTAGGTACCCAAGCCTTCTTGGGTCCTTCATGGTTAGTAGCATAAAAGACTGTTCCTTTGGGAACCCATATCTTCTTTCCTTTATTATTTAACTTCTTGTCAATTTTCTTAAAATTGCATTCAAAAACTTTATGTCCCTTCTTGTTACAGTAATGACATGTAACATTATCATTGTTTTGTTCCTTTCTAAAAAGTTTTTGACAAATTTTTGCTTTAAGTTAGGTCTATAACCTAAACCAGCCTTATCATATACAGCTCTTTGATTACTTAACAATAAATTAAGTTTTTCAGAACTATAAGTGAATTTATCAACAATATTTTTATATTTATCAACTTCCTTCTTTAGTTTATTATTTTCATTGGAAATTGATTCTTTTTCTTTTGATAGATTTTCATTTTCAGATTTCAGCACTTTAGTTTCATTATTAAGATTTTCTTTTTCTTTAATGAAAGTTAAATTTTTATTTTTCAAAACTTATATTTCTTTTTCAAAACTTTGAAATCACCAACAAGTTCATTAAAAGCATCAAACAATTCATCAAAAAAGCAAAGTCATCACAAGGATTTTGGAACTTACCTCACTGTCATCGTTTGCCATAAAGCAAATGTTTGCAACTTCCTTTTGATCTTCCTCTG
>UESW01001318.1:73620-106760 GCA_900491605.1 Calamus simplicifolius
AGTTCATGATCCATCACAAAACATAATCATGCCAACTTTTAATCAAATTGATCATTTTCAGTACGTGGGCACCCACTGATGAATCCTCAGTCATTTTGCACTGAAACAGCTCTTTAGAAGTTTGAAACCTCTCATATCGAGACTGTGCACCAAACAACTCTTGCAAGTGCATCAAATCTCCTGAGCATTCATAGCTCATGCTGTTTCTGAAGATCAGATGACATTGAGGCCAACATCAAACATGTGGCCATGTATTCAACATCTTTATACCGGTTGTATGCCACATGAACCTCAGTCGGAGCATCCGCTGGTGGGACCTCCGGTGCAACCTCATCTAGGACAAAATGAATTTTCTTAGATCGAAGAACGATCCTTACATTCCTTAGCCAATCAGGGAAGTTGAGTCAAGTCAATTTGTTGGATTCTAAAATATTCCTTAGGTTGATGTTTACACTCATGGTTTCTCTGATAACCTACATAAAATTAGAACGAGTCAATTACTAGAATACTAATCACCAACTAATATGGTAATTCTAGATTTTTAATTAAGTTGGTTTCTTCCACTATTTTATCAAGGTTAATAGCCCTCTCTATAATCTCGAGAAATTGGCATTTAATTTCCTTAGTGGGCTAGGATCCTCATTTGAATTACCTTGACCTGGCTTTGGCACAACAAATCTCGATAAGCCAAATTTGGTAGATTATCATCAATCACATCTAATGTGACTCCTAGATCATTTAGGAGACATTGGTTTGTCAATTATATCCATATGTGATCACCCTAAAGTTTGCCTCTACATTAGACTGACCCTAACTTTGGCCAATTATGCTAGCTAATCTAGTTAAGTCAACCCATTATTCCACAATCAACTCCTTATAGGTACACTCGACCTCGGCTTTGGCATGACAAATCTCATGACCTAATTATTTTGTATCATGTGAACAATGGAAGGCTTATGACTTAATATTCATGGAGGGATTTAGCGCATATAGGTCCCATCTACATCTACAACATTTGTACTATGCTAGGTTACATATCCTATATGTATATTTTGGAATAATCTCAATTAACCTTAATTTCATAAGATCCAATCTATGATTGGGACTCCTAATCAAATTAGGATCCTGATCACTATCTAATTTAGGAACCCTAATCATGAGACCAAATCAATTGCTACCATCCTGATCAACCTTAATTGATTTAATCAATTAAGAGCTTTCCCTAATAATGGCCAGATCAGCTGATCAATGGGGTCCTATTTAGCATACCCTTCGATCCCATTGAATGGGTTTTCCCAGGCAGCGAACGGAGCAATTAAAAACCATGATCAAACCTTTCTAGACAACAATGTAGTTAAGCCAATTGATTAAATCAATTATGGGATCAAAGGATCAAACAATGACATGGTTAAGTCTAAGCTTCCTAAATCTTTATCATCTATTAAATTTTATGATAACTATAGATAGTGATCTAGCTAGGGTGTTATGATAAGAGTTCTTAATTCAAATTTTAAATTTTCTTATCATTTAATTACATGTTATGACATGTCGGTTTCATATCCCATGTAAATCCTAATGTCTCTAACAAATCCTAAAGTTTTCAATGTTCATTATCATAAGAATATCGGATCTTAATCATATTAATCATCATGCTAAAATTAAATCCTAAACATGATTTCTAGGATTTCAGCATATAGTATCTATCATGTATAAATAATAATTACTATTTTAACATGACACATATATGATTAATTATTGTTTTTTATCATATAATAAACCTTTTCCTCTATATTCAAAGTACTCTATTTGAACATGATATTGAATATGCATAATCTAAATAATATTGTTTATCATCAAATAATAAATATTTTATTATATTTTAGATTTATTATCAACATATGAAATCTCATCATGATTTTAAGCATAACAAATAATCATATTATCAATTATATTGACTCAAGTATCCTATCAGATTAATGAATCTGTAGCCTAGGGGGCTCTGATACCACTGATGGGAATTATGTATACAAGATATGAATCAAATTCATATAAACATTGTGGAAGATATAAATAAAATTTTAGATGCCCAGGATCCTTAGGAACAAATTCATTATATCTCAAATAAAATCTAATTTTATTCATACCTGAGTCCTTTATCGATGTAGATGAGGATGAAGCCGGTTAATCCCTGCCACTAGCCGTCCACGTGTCCGGCCTCTAATGGTGATCCACGCAGAGAAGAAGGGATGAAGACCTCCAAGGTATGAAGATGACACCACGGAAGAGAGAGGGGTGCTAGCGCCTCTTGAATTCCCTTACAGAAGATATCTTTGAAGAAAAGTCTAATCTTTTCTTCTCATGCTCTTCTCTTCTCATGCTCTTCTTTCTTGATAGGAAGGAACTATATTTATAGGTTAAAAATGAGACGCTCCAAAGAGGAAGAGACTTCTCGTAAGAAACTCCCATCATTATGGTAAGAAACTTCCATCTTCATGGTAAGAAACTCCTCCCATCTTCATGGTAAGAAACTCCCATCTTCATGGTAAGATTAATCCAAGTATCACAATCTCGGCCTTTGAAATTAGGAGTTGGTTATCCCATAACTACATGCCCTAATTTGTACGTGTTCATCATCGAACAGTAGAGATTCATCATGCCTCATCCCATGGGCATGATTCCATCTTCACATGGCTAAGATTGGACATCCATACCTGAATAATTAGAGCCATCCATCACATGGATCAAGTCACATATCGGTATCCATATTTGTTCATCATATGTATAAATAATTTCTCCTTAACATTCCTTCTATTATAATGGATCATATCTATTATAATTATATCTTCTTTAAATTGGGTCTCACCTAATTATTAATTGATCATCTTATCTAAATTAAATCTAATTTAATTCTCATTTTAATTCATCCAATATTCTCCTTAATGCGTGTGACCCATTAGGCCCTTTAACATATTGGCAATAATCATGTCCTAATCATAGACCCTAGGAATGATTGGACAACTCTTTGTCTAATTCAACAACATGATTATAGATCATGAGAGGCCTCTAGCAAAGCATCATGACCATCCAACTGCTAAAGGTTTTATTGATGTGACCATCAACACCTGTCCATGAACGGTTACCGTATGATCAAATCCTTTCGTCACATATCCCAGATCAATCAATGGTATGGAATGTGTCAACCCTGTAATTGATCTTTGTTTACTTGATCTTAGGAAAAATTGACTATATGAATTAGAACTTCGAAACCATTTCGAATTTCAACTCAACCTTGCAAGGATTTATCAATCAATTTAATCCATCAAGTAGCCATGGGATATAACCCTTTCTATCAAGGGAGATGAATCCTGTCTTGATCAAACACCATCTTCATGTGCTTCATGTCATACCCAACCGACACCATATTTGCCATCCATGGCTAGAGCGATGTTTGGATGCCGTCAAAGCATGACATTCCATATATGAGATGCAATAAAGATCTCAAGTCAAAGGATCACTTACACCACCATCATTAGAGATCAACCATTGACACTATATAGAGTATCCATATGGGGTCTCTGTACGGGTCATCCAATGCATCGTTACAATAACGAGCATCCACACACCTATCCAAGTATCTTCATACTTCAGCTTGTGAAATCCGCTGCTCACCCCAAGGGTGAGGATATGCAACGTGTGCTAGTCTCACGGTGTTTAATGGTGTCCAGTCCCATCTACACATCGACTAGGAAAGTTTAAAGAATCAAACCATAACGTACAATTTGAATCTCACAATTTGTAATCTCTATTATAAATTCCATATGCATGGTTCACATTCTTTGGACTTTATCTCACAGACAAATATATCAAATAAAAGACATTTGGATAGATAAAGAAACCATTTTATTTGCTTTGTATTCATAGAATTATACAGCATTCAATCCAATTGGATCTAGGGCATATACTAACACTTGTTCCTTTTTATTATTATTTTTCCTTCTGATGTCGTTAAATTATGAATAAATGGACAAAAGTTGGAGAGGATGTCATTCAAACGTGCAGCACGCCTTAAATATAATAATACAAATGTAACCCAAAGATATATACTAGTGATGTATTACTACAAATTTGACTCACAAGTTATAGTCAATTATATACAATAGTTAGAACTAGACCTGCAGACTTTAACACAATTAGAAGATTGGACTAGTAGCTCAATGATCTAATAGATGGATCAATGGTTGAATAGTATAAATAATCAAAAATAAATAAAACTAAAAAATGATTCGTAAAGATTAATAGAGATATTTTTTAAATAAAATTTAATTAATATGATAGCTAAAAATTTAAATTCTTAAAATTAATTATTTAAACCCTAAATATTTTTTGGTGGGCCGTGCTGGGCCTGAGCCGTGCCGTGCCCGGCACGGCCCAGCACGGCCTGGCACGGCTCAAGCTCAACATGGCCCGTGGCCCAAAATGAGCCGTGCCAGGCCCGACATGGCTCGTGGCCCAAAATGGCCATTTCAGGCCCGGCATGGCCCGTGGCCCAAAATGGATTGTTTCAGGCCCGGCACGGCTCAGGCCCGGCATGGCCCGTGGCTAAAATGGGCCACGTACGGGCCATGCCGAGCCTGAATTATTTTTTACCGTGCTATGCCTGGCATGGCCCATTTGTTATTGGGCCATGCCAGGCATGGCATGATAATTGGAGCGGCATGGTTGGCCTGGGCCGTGCCGTGCCAAGCACGGCCCAGTGCCCACCTCTAGGTATAGCTAATGCCGAACCACTATAAATCTTTGTGTTTGTCTTGCTTGTCTCTTCTTCTCTCTACTCTATCATTATATTCTGCTTTGCATTCTTAGTATTACACACATTGCATATTTCCTTGTGCACTATCAATTGCGAAATTATTTTTAAGTGCTAAAATTTTTAAGAATTCAATTCATCCTCCCTTCTTGGGTTGCCATTTGGACCAACACGGATGAAGACAATATGACCACATACTCTCAAGGCGGAACCTTAAAAGAATGCAAGACCTACCACACTACTATTGCACCACTTTGATACTCGATATAATAACAAAGATATAAGAAAATTCATATAGCCGATCATAACTAATTTAGGATCAATGCTTTATTATTATTGTATATAGAGATAACATTCACATCCAAAATCCCAACAAACTACAAAGGTCCTCCATACAATATGACATTAAAACTATGTTAAATTGCCAACTTATGACCAATCCCTTCCAAAAATCTCCACCAACAAAGTCGGATGACTAATAGGATAAAATAGAAATATCATAAATGAAAATGTAACTACTCCATCTCTCCTACAAATCCACCACTCAGATCCTGCTCCATTGCACAACCCTCATCTTCTAGAAAAATTGCAAATAATATGAGCAATAGTCAATAGAAATTTTTATATTACAGATATAGATATGCATAAAACATATAAACTTGAAATTAAAGATAATATGGATATAAGCGCCTATAGAATTAAGTCGTGTTGCATCACATACTAAAAATCCATGTAAAGACATATAATAAAATAATTTTATCATCTTATCTTATTTTTATGTGATATTAAACTACTCACTGGATGCTAACCATCTCTAAGTCATAGCAATATAACTGGCATATACAGTCTTACCAATAATACCAAACAAGTCAATAATTGCATACTAGCGATTCAACCTTGCCAATATTCCATGTACATAAATTTAACCTAGAAACCTCCATATGCTTAGGTTGGTTCTCACATTAGTACCACATGCCTTGAACCTAAAAAGTTCGAATTGGTTCTATATTGAGCCTTCACAGTTACATGCCCTACCCTTGATGTCATGCGCCTAGGTTAGACTCGGCATAAGTTTGCTTGAATTAGTGTTATATATCATTAGCTATCTATGCCAAGTGTTATAAATCAAGTTAGACCGGTTCTACATCATACCTCCACGACTACATGCTCTACCCTTAATGCCATCTCTGCAACACCATAATGGCTAGTCCATATGGCCACATTAAGCTATCTCATCATTTCTTTTATACCATATAGCACATCTACAAAATAAAGCTCATGATGGCATAATTTATGACATACTATATCACAAAACTATGATAGCATTGTCTATAATATTTCAAGATCATACATTAATCCAAATTACAAAGCCATATATAGTGAAGTATAACATATATGAGCATACACAAATATATTGATAAATAAATGTGTACAATGCATGCTATAAAATACATGTAGAAAAATATTATATCTCATAAAAGGAGGTGTAAGATCTGTACCTCAAATGCTAATCCAGAATCCACTGCTCACTGTCCACCATAAACCTTCAGCATGAGCATCAATCTGTGCTACCATTTCTGCTCAATATCAATCAATCACTAATAGGATTAGCTATAATTATTACTATAATCAAGTTAATCCTCAATTCATTAATCAATTCCTCCAATTACCCTTATACCCCTCCTATCTAGGCTTAAGTGGGTTTACATTACCTAGGTCATCAACGTACCTTTAATAGAGCATATACAGAATTACTTAGTTTAGCTAAATCATTACACTCCTCCAGTAAGGTTCAACTGGTTATTTATGGCTTAACTAGAATAAACAAGGTTCCACTAGACTCAACCAATGCAAATATGGCTTAAGCCCACAACAATTGAGCTTAGCACAGCATGACCTAAGAGTACATGGGCTACGGAAAAGTCTTTGTACACCACCTTCGGTGCAGTAAATCCAACGTGGACTGCACCGCTTCTTTTTATTAGTCCAATTGAATCCTACATGGCTTGATGTGATGGAACGAAATGAGATATTAGGGATACCATCTTAAATTTTGATGTGACATGCATTAATACAAGTTCAACTTTTTTTGGAATTTGTGTACAGACCAGAGGTGGTGCAGTGCACATTTTCTGAATGGGTATCATAATTTTATAACTAAGATGTCGTAAAATTACAACTGGATTTCGTAATTTTTTTTGGCTTTCTGAACGGGTGTCTTAATTTTATAAATACAGTATCATAATTTTACAACTGGGGTGTCATCTTAAATTTTGACATGATGTGCATTAATACCCGTTTAGATTTTTTTTTGAATTTATGTACGGATACATTTTTGAATGGGTATCGTAATTTTGTAACTATAGCATCGTAAATTTACACTTGGATGTCGTAAATTTTTTTTTGGCTTTCTTAATGAGTGTCTTAATTTTATAACTACAGTATTGTAATTTTTCAACTAGGGTGTTATCTTAAATTTTGACGTGACATGCATTAATACCCGTTTAGCTTTTTTTTTTAGAATTTATGTATAGACACGTTTTTGAATGGGTATCGTAATTTTATAACTACAGTGTCATAAATTTACAACTAGGTATCATAATTTTTTTGGCTTTCTAAACGGGTGTCGTAATTTTTTTGGCTTTCTGAATGGGCGTTATAATTTTATAACTATGGTATCGTAATTTTACAACTGGGATGTCATAATTTTTCTCTGTCGGGATGTCATAAATCTGTCTTAACATTTTTGAATGGGTGTCGTAATTTACAACTGAAATATCTTAATATTTTTTTGAAAGGCAAGCCGTCCCATCTAGTCCCATCAGAGATAGTATATCACTTACGAATTCGTAATCATGATCCCTACTATTCCATCCCATCGCGTTAAGCCATATAAGATGCATGTGGACCAATAAAAAGAAACGGTGTAGCCCCTTAAGATTTGTTGCATCGGATGCGGTGTACAAAGTCTTTTCCCATAGGCTATAGGTAACCAAAACTTAGACCTGACTGGCTCAAAGCGATTGGGCCTGGATTGCCCACTAGGTTCGGCCTCACCAGCCCAAACATCGCATGGTAGAAACCGGTTTACTAGGACCTGGCTAACCACGGAAATGTCTTTGTACACCACCGCTTTGGTGCAGGATGGCCTGCACCATGTAGGCACGGTGATTTGCCCACGCATGGGTCCACCGCCTACAGTGCAGGACCCACGAGTGGGCCTCCCAGCGCAGACCCGAGTGTGGGTAAATCATGGCGTCTGATGCAAGTCATCTTGCATCGAAAACGATATACAAAGACTTTTCTAGCTTACCACTATGCCAGGCATGAAAGGCTGGCTGCCTTCTTCTTCGCAACCTGCAACCCACCATGACTGGCCTCATGCCGTCGCCAACCTGCGACCACAGTTCCTATGCCTTGTCTCCTTTCACCTATCAAGACTAAATTATAGCAGTGAGGGCAGTAGGACTTAAATATGAATAGTATGTGAAAGTCCATATTAAAGTATATTTAACAGGACTAAGGAGCTCGGATAATATTTTTCAATCAGTTTTCTTGATTAAGAGATGGATTAATTGTTACAAATTACTGGGCATTTTCAATTACAACAAAATCTACTAATGTTAAGCAGCCTCTCAATAAGAGAGAAGTACCTTCCCAACCTGCTAGCTTGTGGTCAAGATGGTTGACAACATTATCAACCGTTGCTGTAAATTATCTCCTATTCTGTTGTCCTTCCATAGCGAGACCGTTGGTGATTAGTGACAGTCAATGTCAATACCGACAAATTAATAGAAGGCGTACGAGAAGAAAAAATTTAGTTGCCCTTAACCGTCTTTACGAGCGCCTAGACTCGGCTCCTGGAGCCCACCTCACCCTCAATTCCATGGTTTTCGTCGATAAATTCTCCTGGAGCCCACCTTGCCCTCCATTCCACCGATAAATTACTATAAATTCTTTCGCCTGACTCACTCATTCTTGGAACCGACCTTGCCCTCAATTCCACGGTTTCTACTGCAAAATCTGTGCCTTAAGTCTGGATCAGTTTCCACCAATAAATTATCTCACATCATGGAGCCTACCTTGCCTTCGATTCCACGGTATCTATGAAAAGTCTTGCTGCACCATTCTTAGATATAGCAAGTGCACATTAGTCATATAGATTGACCGTCTACACATATCGACAAGTGAATGATGATCTCATAGATCTTGCCACATACCGTATATGTGTTGGCATACACGAGCAACTAATCTCATGATGGATGCGCACTTGCTGCATCAAAAAACAGTGCAGCAAGTCTTTTCCCTGCTTGTAATTTCTCTTTCTTGATTCTCTGCATCACGGAGACAGCCCACGTCGTCCTCGATTCCACGGTTTCCACCTAAAAATTCTCCCACATCTGGAGCCCACCTCGCCTTCAGTTCCACGGTTTCTACCCGTAGTTTCTCTTTCTCGATTGTCTGCATCATGGAGCCCGGCCACCTCACCCTCGGTTGCATGGTTTCCCACCTATAAATTGTCTCACGTCATGGAGCACACCTTGCCTTCGATTCTACGGTTTCTACTCGTTATTTCTCTTTCTTGATTCTCTGCTCTTGTGTATTATCCTCAAAGACAATGTATCCAATTATTCAACATAATTAAGTTTAGAATTTTTAATTTAGTTTCATCTTTCTTATTAAATCTTATTCATGATCAATCCAACATTATTATCAATTCATTAAGAGTAATAAATAATTAATATCAAGTATAATTATAGCCATCTTTATCAATATCTATGTGATGGGGCCGGTTGACCCCATAGGCAATAAAGACAGCAATTTTTGATCCTATCGAGACGGCCATCCTCAGCGGCCTTCCCAAACGGCTTAATTCCTAGGTGGCCTCGCTACTCTACTCAGCTTTCTTTTGAAGGATGCAATGGACATTTCATTCCATCCACGAGCATCAAGGCATTTATGGCAATTATGGCTGCCACGTTAGCCCCCTTGCATCAGCGTCGGCCTCAACAGCGCCTGGCATCGGCCTCGGCCTTAACAGCGCCTTAGCATCGGCCTCACGTCGCCTCGGCCATAACAGCACCTTAGCGTCGTCCTTATGTCTCCGCGTCGGCCTTCTGCCGACGTGCATCCACTTGCTAGGCATTTATTGCCTTATTCTCTCTCATATTTATAGCCTTTATGACCTCAAAGGCCACCAGGCATTTATTTCCTTATTCTCATTTATGGCTGCCATGTTAGCCCCCTGGCGATGGCCTCAACAGTGCCTTGCATCGGCGTCGGCCTCAACAGCGCCTGGCGTCGGCGTCGGCCTCAATAGCGTCGGCCTCTGGCATCGGCCTCAACAGCATCAGCCTCTGGCGTCAGCGTCGGTGCCTCGGCGTCGTTGGCCTTCTACCGACGTACATCCATTTGCTAGGCATTTATTGTCTTATTCTCTCATATTTATAGCCTTTATGGCCTCAAAGGCCACGATTATCCTGGCATTTATTGCCTTATTCTCATTTATGGTTGCCACGTTAGCCCCTGGCGTCGGCCTCAACAGCATCGGCGTCGGCCTCAACAATGCCTAGCGTCAGCGTCGGCCTCTGGCGTCGGCCTTAACAGCGTCAGTCTTCTGCCGAAGTACATTCATTTGCTAGGCATTTATTGCCTTATTCTCTCCCGTCTTTATGGCCTCAAAGGCCACGAGCATCCACTCGCTCTAAAGCATTTATTGCATTCTCTCGTATTTATGGCTGCCACGGCCTTGGCTTTTTCATTCGGCCATGAGCAGCTTCGGCCTTTTTCCCTACGGTCTCAACCTCCGCCCCTTGGTCTATTCCCCTTGGCCATGAACAGTGTCATGCACGTGAACAGTGTCACATAAACAGTGCCTTACACGTGAATAGTGCCATAACTCCATAATTAATGCTCTACGAGGGACTTCTGGCTTCAACTTTAAACGATATCTTCTATCCCAATGGTTGCACTTGGGGCCCACGTGACTAACCTTATCACCCATTGCTGTTCATATAGAGCTTCCACATGGCTTGCCAACCCGTTTCTCTCTTGCTAAGATCACGGGTGGTTACCGCTATATTATGAACCGTTGCCGATACTTACGACACATGTTTAGCAGCTGTAGCCGATCTTAACGGAAGATGTGATTCGACTGTTATCAACGAAAGGTAAGAGGGACCCCGA
Source organism: Calamus simplicifolius (assembly GCA_900491605.1). Lineage (NCBI taxonomy): Eukaryota > Viridiplantae > Streptophyta > Magnoliopsida > Arecales > Arecaceae > Calamus > Calamus simplicifolius. The sequence continues at coordinate 84,614 of UESW01001318.1, forward strand.
GCAGGTATATAAGAGCCCGACCCCCAACAAGGGAGGGGGACTCAATCTCTACTCTTTCATTAAAAAAAAATTTCTGTTCTCCAGATCGCTGACTGAGCGTCGGAGGGTCCCCACCGGAACCACCGGTCCGGGACTTTTCTTGCAGGTCTTCGGCTGAAGGAGGCGATCCCTATCATTCCTCTGAAGGCCAACGAAGCATTTATGTCGCTCGACGCTCCTCAAAAGTGATTTGGCGGCAACACTATGTATGTAATATTCATATAATAAGTATCACTGGATGATAATATATTTATTTAAAAACATAATAAATTCTAGAAGGTAATCATCACTTACATTAAGGTTTAGAATCTTTAATTTAGTTTTATCATCTTTCGCTCAATTTAATTTATGATCAATTTAACAACTTTATCAATTTATTAAGAGTAATAAATAATTATTATTAAGTATAATCATAGCAATCATGGTCAATATAAGTATGCAATATTCATATAATAAGCATTACAAGATGCAACATATTTATTTATTTAAAATATGATAAATCCTAGACGGTAATCGTTAGATAAAACTATTAGAAATTAATCCTTGCTCAAGAACTCCATTAAACTTCTTAATCTGGAACCTTTGTTTTCTTTATCCTTCTGAATTATTAATTTGATATCAAAGAATCTCTATTGAGCCCTATTTATAGAAAAAAATTTTAAAGCTAATAGATTTTCTACATGAGAAACCAATTTTATAAAATAATTAACCTTCATAATTTTAGTAGGATATTGATTCTTTTAGAAAAATCAACAAGATAACTATCATAAATTCTTTACTCCTAAAGAAAATAAATTTCTTACTCTTAATAAGATACCAATCTCCTAAACAAATATCTAAAAATATCAAATTTCTTTAAGAAATCTAAGAAGGTAAATATTTATTAAATATCTAAAAATAGATTCTTGGCTCCTAAAACAAATAAATTTCTTATTTTTTATAAGATACCAATATCCTAAATAAATAAAAAATATTTTTTGTAAGATTCTAATTTCTTTATGAAACTAAAGAGACAAATATTCATTAAATATCTAAAATATATTCTTAAGTCTTAAAGCAAATAGATTTTGTATAAATCTCCTAAAATAAATGTACTTTTTAGTTTTTATAGGATTTTAATATTTTAAGAAGTTAAAGTGATAATATCAATTTAAATATTAAAAATAGATTGAACTCAAAACTAACTTCTGACTTATCTGATATAATCTTTAAAATATAAAATTCAGATAGAAATACTAAAAATCAACCTTAATTATCATCAATAGTGATGGGGCCAGCTAACAGCCCATGAGCGGCAGTTCCGGAAACGGCTCGATGATGGGCGACCTCCGATTCGCAGGAAGTTCGCGGGTTTGTAACGACAAGCAATCTAAAAAACGGTTGGAGGGGGAGGAGAAAAAGGAGGTCTCTCTCCGTTCTTTCGGGGGGCTCTCTTCCGAGATCCAGATCTCTCTCTCCCCGAGTCCACTCTTCAATCCGATCGGAGGTTCTTCTTGCTCTCAAGCCTTAGCAGCGCCCGGTTGCTGCGATTGGATCCCTTGGAGTTGATCTCGGCGGATGGAGTAGCTGAAGACGATCAGGCGGGAGCTCTCCATGGGCTCCCAGGGCGGATGGGGCCAGTCGAAGGAGTTCCTGGACCTCGTCAAGTCCATCGGCGAGGCCCATTTCAAGGCCGAGGAGGACTGCATCATCCTCCGCGAGATCGAGACCCTCAAGCACCGGATCGCCTAGCCCGAGGTCCCTCGGCGCAAGATGAAGGAGTAGTTCATTCGTCTTGTCTACGTCGAGATGCTCGGCCACAACGCCTCCTTTGGATACATCCACGCCGTCAAGATGGCTCACGATGACTCCCTCCTCCTCAAGCGCACCGGCTACCTCGCCGTCACCCTCTTCTTCAACGAGGACCATGGTCTCATTGTCCTCGTCGTCAACACCATCCAGAAGGACCTCTGCTCCGACAACTACCTCATCGTCTGTGCCGCCCTAACCGCCATATGTAAGATCATCAACGAGGAGACCATCCCTATCGTGCTGCCGCAGGTCGTCAAGCTACTTGGTCACTCCAAGGAGGCCGTCTGCAAGAAGGCCGTCATGGCCCTCCTCCGATTCCACCAACGGGCTCCCAACTCCATCCCTCACCTCATCTCCTATTTCAGGAAGCCTTGGGTCCGCTGCTCCAACTACGGCAAATGCTGCCCGGCCCAAGGACAAGGCTATTAAGAGGTTCCTTATGAGAAACATTGTTGAGCAGGCTGCTGTGAGGGATGTCCAGGAGGCCTGCATCTATGACTGGTACACTCTTCCAAAACTGTATGCGAAGATACAATACTGTGCAATACAGCGTCTCTCATGCGATTCACTCGCATGTGGTCTATGACTGGAAAGTTCTGTCCACATGTATAAAAGGAAACCTCCAGACAGGTATAAAAGGAGAAGACCCCGAGCTCAGGGAGGATCTTCTTCTTCTTCTCTCTAAAGCATACTCACACAACACATTCCTGTTCTACAAGCTCACTAACTTGAGCGTCAGAGGGTCCCCGCCAGAACCACCGGCCCGGTACTTCTTGCAGGTTATTGGAGAAAGAAGGCAACCTTTTCACCTCCGTGGAGGCCCCCAAAGATTTCAGCACACCCGACGCTCATCACAAGTGACTTGGCAGCAACAGATTGGCGCGCCAGGAAGGGGGCGATCAGCAATGCTGGTTTGCAGATCCTCATCCCTTTTTATCAAAATGGTGGATCGTGAAGATGGTGGTGACAAGAATCCTGGAAGCTCTCACCAGTTGCGCTAGGGGGCACTGTCAACGAGCTGAGCAAAAGCTTCCACTCGCTCTTTGACCACTGTTCGGGCCAGCCGTCCTTCATCCTGCCAGGAGTCTCCCTAGCAAGAGGTCCACCATCATCGAGCTCATCAGCGACTTAAAGCTTAGAGAGCCATCACTCGCAGCCCAAGCAGCCTTCTTTCTCTCCTACGGACGGCGACGCAGAGGGAGGCCCAAGTAAGGGCAGCGGTACCTCCACTCCAACCAACTTGATTCCCTGGGGGGCAGACCACCAGCGAGCGGAAGCGCTCAAGCCCACAGAAGGAAAAAAAGGGTGCTGCAAGAGCTAAGTGCACTGCACTTAAGACTTTTTCTTTCATTGATGCTTAAAAATGTCATGTAGGGAAGACCGACTCTACATCAGCATTCAAGACCAACCTCGCGTTAGCATCTCAAAGCCCGATGTACCATTGGCACTCAAGCCCGAGGACAGCTCGGTACTAAAGGCCAAAGACTGACTCCAACGTCGGCAGCAAAGATCGTTGGCACAAAGAAAAAGGCACCTGAGCCTGGTCCAAGCACCCTCAGGTCATCCTCTGGGGTTAAAAGGCACCTGAGCCTGGTTCAAGCACCCTCAAGTCACCCTCCGGGGTTAAAAGGCACCTGACGACTCCCAACTCTTAGGTCACCCTCCGGGGTTAAAGGCTTCCGAGCATGGTCCCATCCCAGCGACTCTCGGATCATCCTCCGGGGTTCAAAAGGCTCTCGACAACCTCAACTTTACCTCGACGGCTTCGTCACAGCCTCAACGGCTTCACCACAGCCCCATCGGCTTCAACTCTGCATTAGCAGTCAACGACCAATCGGGTAATACCTTTGTTTAAATTATACACTTGCAACGTATTGCTGGTTACTTTCAGCCATCAAGAAGCCCGACTTCGCGTCAGCACTCCAAGCCCGAGTCTCCCCTCGGCACCAGAAGCCCGACTCCGCATCGGCACTCCAAGCTGAGTCCCCTCGGTACCAGAAGCCCGACTCCGCGTCAGCACCTAAGCCCGACTCCGCATCGGCACTCAAAGCCCGACTCCGTGTTGGCACTCAAGCACGAGTCTCCCCTCGGCACCAAAACCCGACTCCGCGTCAGCACCTAAGCCCAACTCAGCGTTGGCACCGAAAGCCCGACTCCGTGTCAGCACTCAAGCCCGAGCCTCCCCTTGGCACCAAAGCCCGACTCCGCGTTGGTACCTAAGCCCGGCTCAGCATCGGCACTGAAAGCCTGACTTCACTTCGGCACCAAAGCCCGACTCTGCATCGGCAACTAAGCCCGACTCCGCGTTGGCACTCAAAGCCCGACTCCGTGCCGGCACTCAAGCCCGACTCAGCGTCGGCACTCAAAGCCCAACTCCGCGTCGGCAACTAAGCCCGACTCCGCGTCGGCACTCAAAGCCCGACTCCGTGCCGACACTCAAGCTCGAGTCTCACCTTGGCACCTAAGCCCGACTCTGTGTCGGCACTCAAAGCCCGACTCCGTGTCAGCACTCAAGCCCGAGTCTCCCCTCGGCAACAAAGCCTGACTCCGCGTCGGCACCTAAGCTCGACTCCGCGTCGGCACTCAAAGCCCTACTCCGTGTCGGCACTCAAGCCCGAGTCTCCCCTAGCACCTAAGCCTGACTCAGCGTCGGCACTCTAAGCCCGACTCAGCGTCGGCATCGGAAGCCCAACTTTGCGTCGGCACTCAAAGCCCAACTCCGTGTCCGCACTCAAGCTCGAGTCTCCCCTCGGCACCAAAGCCCGACTCCGCGTCGGTACCTAAGCCCGACTCCGTGTCGGCACTTAAAGCCCGACTCCGTGCCGGCACTCAAGCCCGACTCAGCGTCAGCACTCAAAGCCCAACTCCACGTCGGAAACTAAGCCCGACTCCGCGTCGGTACTCAAACCCGACTCCGTGCCAGCACTCAAGCCCGAGTCTCACCTCAACACCTAAGCCCGACTCTACGTCGACACTCAAAGCCTGACTCCGTGCCGGCACTCAAGCCTGAGTCTCCCCTTGGCACCTAAGCTCGACTCCGCGTCGGCACTCTAAGCCCGACTCAGCATCGGCATCGGAAGCCTAACTCAGCATCGGCACTCAAAGCCCGACTCCGCATCGGCACCTAAGCCCGACTCTGCCTCAGCACTCAAAGCCCGACTCTGTGTCGGCACTCAAGCCCGAGTCTCCCCTCAGCACCAAAGCCCGACTCCACGTCGGCACCTAAGCCCGACTCTGCGTCGGCACCTAAGCCCGACTCAGCGTCAGCACCGGAAGCCCGACTCAGCATCGGCACTGGAAGCCTGACTCAGCATCGGCACTGAAAGCCCGACTCCGCATCGGCACCTAAGCCCGACCCCACGTCGGCACTCAAAGCCCTACTCCGTGTTGGCACTCAAGCCCGAGTCTCCCCTCGGCACCTAATCCCGACTCCACATCGGCACTCTAAGCCCGACTCCACGTCGGCATCGAAAGCTCGACTCCGTATCGGCAACTAAGCCCGACTCCGCGTCGGCACCTAAGCCCGACACCGCATCGGCACTCTAAGCCCGACTCAGCATCAGCATCAGATGCCCGACTCCGTGTCGGCACTCAAGCCCGAGTCTCCCCTCAGCACCAAAGCCCAACTCCGCGTCGGCACCTAAGCCCGACTCTGCGTCGGCACCTAAGCCCAACTCAGTGTCGGCACCTAAGCCTGACTCCATCTCGGCACTCAAGCCCGACTCCGTATCGGTACCTAAGCCTGACTCAGCGTCGACATTGGAAGCTCGACTCAGCATCGGCACTCCAAGCTTGACTCCGCGTCGGCACCAAAGCCCGACTCCGCATCGGCAACTAAGCCTGACTCTGTGTCGGCACTCAAAGCCCGACTCCGTGCCGGCACTCAAGCCCGACTCAGCATCAGCACTCAAAGCCCAACTCCGTATCGGCAACTAAGCCCGACTTCACGTCGGCACTCAAAGCTCGACTCCGTGCCAGCACTCAAGCCCGAGTCTCACCTCGGCACCTAAGCCCGACTCCGCGTCGGCACTCAAAGCCTGACTCCGTGTCGGCACTCAAGCCCGAGTCTCCCCTCGGCACCATAGCCCGACTCTGCATCGATACCTAAGCCCGACTCCGCGTCGGCACTCAAAGCCCTACTCCGTGTCGGCACTTAAGCCTGAGTCTCCCCTCGGCATCTAAGCCCGACTCTGCGTCGGCACTCTAAGCTTGACTCAGCGTCGGCATCGAAAGCCCGACTCCGCATCGGCACCAAAGCCCAACTTTGCATCAGCAACTAAGCCTGACTCCGCATCGGCACCAAAGCCCGACTCCATGTCGGCAACTAAGCCCGACTCTGCGTTGGCACTCAAAGCCCAACTCCGCATCGGCAACTAAGTCCGACTCCGCGTTGGCACTCTAAGCCCGACTCAGTATCGGCATCGGATGCCCGACTCCGCGTTGGCACTCAAAGCCTGACTCCGTGTCAGCACTCAAGCCCGAGTCTTTCCTCGGCACCAAAGCCCAACTCTGCGTCGGCACTCAAAGCCCTACTCCGCGTCGGCACTCAAGCCTGAGTCTCCCCTCGACACCTAAGCCTGACTCCGCGTCGGCACTCTAAGCTCGACTAAGTATCAGCATCGGAAGCCCAACTCAGCTCAACACCGGAAGCCTGACTCAGTGTCGGCATTCAAGCCCGAGTCTCCCCTTGGCACCTAAAGCCCGACTCCGCGTCGTCACTTAAGCCCGTCTCCGCATCGGCACCTAAGCCTGACTTCATGTCGGCACTCAAGCCCGAGTCTCCCCTCGGCACCTAAGCCCGACTCTGCGTCAGCACCCAAGCCCGACTCCGATCGGCGTCGAAGCCCGAGGCCAGCTCGGCACTGAAACCTGAGCCCAGCTTGACACCTAAGCTTGACTCGCGTTGGCACCAAAGCCCTAAGATAACTCACAGCTGGGAGAAGCGAACTCCTCAGCTCATAGTTGACGAGCATCCCCCCAAAACTTAGCATACAATACTTTGAGTGGCAGGCAACTTACTCTCAAAACTGTCTAAAATTCTACACTTCTTGAGCATGTATATCCTGCATTACCCAAGCTCAAAAAGTGTGGGGGCATCTGATGGGGCTAGCTAACAGCCCATGAGCGGCAGTTCCGGAAATGGCTCGATGCTGGGCGGCCTCCGATTCGCAGGAAGTTTGCGGGTTTGTAACGACAAGCAATCTCAAAAATGGCTGGAGGGGGAGGAGAAAAAGGAGGTCTCTCTCCATTCTTCCGGGGGGGCTCTCTTCCGAGATCCAGATCTCTCTCTCCCCGAGTCCACTCTTCAATCCGATCGAAGGTTCTTCTTGCTCTCAAGCCTTAGCAGCGCCCGGTTGCTGCGATTGGATCCCTTGGAGTGGATCTCGATGGATGGAGCAGCTGAAGACGATCAGGCAGGAGCTCGCCATGGGCTCCCATGGCGGATAGGGCCAGTCGAAGGAGTTCCTGGACCTCATCAAGTCCATCGGCGAGGCCCGTTTCAAGGCCGAGGAGGACTGCATCATCCTCCACGAGATCAAGACCCTCAAGCACCGGATCACCTAGCTCGACGTCCCCCGGCGCAAGATGAAGGAGTACTTCATTCGTCTTGTCTATGTCAAGATGCTCGGCCACAACGCCTCCTTTGGCTACATCCACGCCATCAAGATGACTCACAACGACTCCCTCATCCTCAAGCGCACCGGCTACCTTGCCGTCACCCTCTTCCTCAATGAGGACCATGGTCTCATTGTCCTCATCGTCAACACCATCCAGAAGGACCTCTGCTCCGACAACTACCTCGTCATCTGCGCCACCCTAACCGCCATATGTAAGATCATCAACGAGGAGACCATCCCTGCCCTGCTGCCACAGGTCGTCGTGCTGCTTGGTCACTCCAAGGAGGCCGTCTGCAAGAAGGCCGTCATGGCCCTCCTTTGATTCCACCAACGGGCTCCCAACTCCGTCCCTCACCTCATCTCCCATTTCAGGATGCCTTGGGTCCGCTGCTCCAACTATGGCAAATGCTGCCCCAAGGACAAGGCTATCAAGAGGTTCCTTGTGAGAAACATTGTTGAGCAGGCTGCTGTGAGGGACGTCCAGGAGGCCTGCGTCTATGACTGGTACACTCTTCCAAAACTGTATGCGAAGATACAATACTGTGCAATACAGCGTCTCTCATGCGATTCACTCGCATGTGGTCTATGACTAGAAATTTCTGTCTACATGTATAAAAGGAACCCTCCAGACAGTTATAAAAGGAGAAGACCCCGAGCTCAGGGTGGATCTTCTTCTTCTTCTCTCTAAAGCATACTCACACAACACATTCCTGTTCTACAAGCTCACTAACTTGAGCGTCGGAGGGTCCCCGCCGGAACCACCGGCCCGGGACTTCTTGCAGGTTCTAGCTTGGAGAAAGAAGGCAACCTTTTCACCTCCGTGGAGGCCCCCGAAGATTTCAGCACACCCGGCGCTCATCACAAGTGACTTGGCAGCAACAAATAGTAGTTTCATAATTTAATTAAAGTTTGTCAACATTGCACTCCTAACTTCCTCAATTAACTTTTGATCCTCAATTAACTTTCAATTTAAGTGATTTAAGATGTGTTAGAAAGCTAACTCAATATCAAACATTATGAATATAAATTTAATCAAAAAATTTAATTATATAATTTTTAACTAATTTTATCTAATTATATATTAATTTAAAGTGAGAGCTAGCCTAGAAAGATGAGTCACACAACCATTCTATCGAGCATCATTGCAGGAGACATAGTCATAAAACTGGCGGTTCGGATGGTAATATTCTTGAGGCTGGTATCGGTCTCTCTTCACTTTATTTGAAGCAACGTGATGGTCAAAAATTGATACAAATGAATTTGCAGCATTTGAAATAACTATCATAAATACAAATAAAATATGAATAAAAAAATATACAAATATAATGAATAAAAAAATTTATCTTGTTTATTTATCCATTATATATGCTAATACAATTATTTAATTACTCTTATTTAATATTGAATATCAAAATTATATGATTTTAATTCTTTAAATTTTAAATTTGGTTAGGATTAGTACCTGTACTATAATAGTCTCACTGGCTCCATACCCCCTGAACTAGGCAATCTAGTCCACCTAATTCATCTACAACTCTTAGACAATCATATAACAGGTCACATCCTTCTAGTTTCGGAAGTCTTACCAGTCTTGAGAGTTTGCTCCTCCACAACAATTATATAACAGGTTCCATCCCTTCAACCTTCGGAAATCTCACCAGTCTTGAGACTTTGTCCCTCTACAACAACAGCATCTCCGGCACCATCCCTCGAGAATTAGGCAGGCTCGTTGAGCTAACTTATTTAGGAGTGTTTTATAATCAATTATCTGGTTCTTTGCCCCAAGAATTGGGTAATCTTACAAACTTGCTTTCATTACAAGTATCTAGCAACAAATTTTCTGGCTTCTTACCGCCAGAGATTTTTAAAGGAGGTGCACTTCAAAATCTTTCGATATTTGATAACCATTTTGAGGGTCCTATCCCACCAAGCCTAAAAAATTGCTCCAACTTAATAAGAGTTCGCATGGAAAGAAATAGGATCAAAGGAAGAATCTTTGATGCCTTTGGGATATACCCTAATTTAACATACATCGACATGAGTGACAATCAATTGAATGGCGAGATATCACCAAACTGGGCATACTGCCCAAATTTGATGAGCTTCCGGATTTCAGGGAACTTCCTAACAGGAAAAATACCTTCTGAATTGGAAAAATGTTGAAACTAGGAAGGCTGGACCTTTCTTCCAATCAACTTGTAGGAGAGATACCAGGGGAGCTAGGTAGCATGAGCTCATTGATCAACTTGAATTTGGGTAGCAATAGATTATCTGGAAGAATTCCTTTGGAAATCTGGAAACTATCCAACCTAGAAACTCTGGATTTATCTGGGAACAACTTGAGCGGGCCATTACCACAACAATTGGAGGGTTTCTCTAAATTGTACCTCTTGAATTTAAGAGAGAATAAATTGAATGGAAGCATTCCTACCCAAATCGGAAGGTTAGAAGGCTTGCAAGAACTTCTTGATTTGAGCCACAATTTGCTTGGAGGGGAGATACCATCACAACTAGCAAGCTTGACTTATTTAACACATTTAAACTTATCTCACAATAATTTGTCAGGATCCATACCATCATCTTTTGGAGACATGATCAGTTTGGTATCAATTGATGTATCGTACAATAATTTAGTGGGCCCACTTCCTAAGAGCAGATTGTTTCTAAATTCTTCTTCAGCAGAATGCTTTGCTCATAACAGAGGTTTATGTGGCGAAGTGTCGAGTTTGCCCCATTTGTTCAGGTCTAACACCGATAAGCACCCATCATTCAGTGAAAAATCACATCATACAAATTGTTATTCTCATCTTGGGCTGCCTGTTTTTGTTTGCTGTGTCATGTTTCATCATTGTGGTTCTTCGAAGGAAGGGAAAACCTATGAAGGAAGATGATAACGAAGTAATTAGCGGCCACCTATTTTCAGCATTGAATTTTGATGGGAGGGCTGTTTATGATTACTTCATCAATGCTACTGAAAATTTTGATGAAAAATATTGCCTTGGGAAGGGAGGATATGGCACCGTTTACAAAGTGACACTTCCAACAGGACAAATAGTTGCTGTAAAGAGACTTCATGAAGTGGAAGAAAATATGCTTGACGAAAGAAGTTTCAAAAATGAGATTCAAACATTAACCAATATTCGACACCGTAACATTGTAAGACTTTTTGGATTTTGTTCCAACACTCGATGTAAGTTTCTTGTGTACGAGTACATTGAGAGAGGAAGTTTAGCTTCCATTCTTTGTAGTCAAAAAATAGTGACAACATTGAGCTGGGATAGAGGGCTCAAATTATCAAAGATGCTTTATCATACATGCATCATGATTGCAATCCATCAAATTCATCGAGACATTTCAAGCAATAATATATTACTAGATTTTGATTTTAAGGCTTATGTCTCGGATTTTGGTACTGCAGAATTCTTAAACCCGATGCATCAAGTTGGAGCAGACTTGCAGGCACATATGGTTATATTGCCCCGGTAAGTCATTTGTACTTAAATTTTCTCTATTTAGTCAGTAGTTTAACCCAAATCTAAAAGCATATCTCATATTCTGTATTAATTCCACAAGCATAAGATTTTTCTATGTGGTATGGTTTATCTTGTAGTTTTGAACCTTTTAAATATACTATTACATTAGTAAAAATTATTTCTTTTTTGTGACTAGCATACAAAAGTTTAGACTAACCAATACTCTTATTGTGGAATTATACTTTCTCTTTTCATGCAGAACTTTCGTATGGAATGAAGCCGAATGAGAAGTGTGATGTATACAGTTTTGGTGTACTTATATTAGAAGTAATAATAGGAAGGCATCCTGGTGAGCTCGTCTCCTCTTTGTCATCATCAACAACCAACAATTATTATTCAAAGATATGCTAGATCAGCGGATCTCACCTCCGATACATCATATGGCTGAGGAAGTTCTTCTATTAACCATGGTAGCACTTTCTTGCATCCGAGTTATACCAGAAACAAGACCGATGATGAATAAAATATGCCACTTTTTCACTGCCGGCAACTCTCCTACTTTTCATGAGCCTTTCTCTTTGATCAAATTAGGCTAGTTAATGGACTGTTTTAATTAAATTTAGCATTTGGCATCTTCAAATATCATATGTAAAAGTTCGAATGTGCAATTAGTATGGTTAAAACTTGGCATGTCCCATGTAGGTGTAATATTTAAGTGGACAAATATTATGTGCATAATTGTTGCAATACTTCCTCAAAATATGTTGTTCTGATATTGTTTTCATCAAACATTCAAGTGTATGAATTAGATTTTCTTCGGAATGCATTCTATTTTTTATATTGTATGATTATATCAAACATAATGAATGAAGCTTATCTTAACCTGAATTATTATTAGATACAATCGTCCCATCACATGTACTAAGTTAATGTGACTAATTCTTGTAATTGAGAGGTTCTTAAATGCTTAATGTGTATGGTTTTTACTTTAGTTTTTCTTTTCCTAAAGTGTGGGTTGTTTTGCAAGTCAAGTTACTAATTCAAATGGCATGAGTGTTTGCACATGCATCAAATACATTCAATGAATGTTTACTTTTATACAAACACAATAAACAGTCCAGCATGATGCAAGACTACTTGAACGGTTGTAACTCATGTGATGCACATGCTAAGGACTTGGATCATGATGATAATCAGGTTAAAGGCTTGTTTTGATAAATTGTTAGTCCCAACAGTTGGCCAATGGCTATCTCATAGAGTTATTAACCAACAATCACTTCTCCAAGCAGTCAATCCAAATAGGACCTAGGATAGAATTAGTTGAATTGGGGAAGGACTAATGAGATTTTTTAATTAAATCAATTATATAATTAATCTGACCAAAATTGCATGGATCAAGTGATTTTTTTAGGAAGGAACTTAAGAGCGGTGCATTACTTCTATGCTCTCTGGTTCTATATCTATCTCTCTTCCTTTTCTCTCCTTATCACCAGTTGATGCCTACATGGAGGCTAAGGTGATGTTGGAAAAGGAAGAGAGGTAGATGGAATAAGAGGGCATGTAGGTAACGCATCGCACCTAAGTTTCAATGTTCTTTTTCATCGATAGCCCAATATGATCTAATTAAAAAATCAGATTAATTTTTCATGTTCCTTATATTTTTTTAATCATTTTGAAATTCTAAAAGATAGTGAGAGTGACTTGCCATCCAATAAGACTATGCTTATAAGTAGGATTGTACTATTGGAATATGACTCTCAATATCATTATTTGCATAAAAGTGGACATGGAAAGATTTTATGTTGAGATTTTGACATTGAAGGAATGTCTTAATGTGTACTTTATTTGAGACTATGGAGCATGCTTCTTATGAAGAAACATTATTTTCACTTGCTTGCATGAGATATAAGGAAGATAATTTGACATGACACTAGTTTTGTAACTCATAACCCAAGCGGTTATCTCATTTAGTTACATTAGATAATCTTGAGTGCAAATGCTAGATTTTGGGGTCAAGTTTTATTTAGACACAAGTCTTAAGAGGGATCAAGGATACTTGGTCTAGTGTGGTTAGATTGTCCAGGCCAATGGACAAAATATTATTGATAATGTGTTATATTAGTTGCATGATGACTTAATATAAGACTACTATCGGAGCCTAAGTTTAGGATTTCTAAGGTATAAACCTAAGATGAGAGAATATAGGTAGCCATCTAGACTTGGGTATGCGCTAGATGGAAGTACTATAAGTCATGTTTATTACACTCAAGTTCAATTTGCTTGAGTATGATTGTGAGTGCTAAATGATGTTGATTGAGATGGCTCAAGAGAATGGACACTAATTGTGAGGACTATCTCCTCTCTTGCATCGCAGTAGGCAGGTAGATGGGGAGGATGTATGGTTGCTTGGAGGAGGGCGTGGAAGCCCCCCCTCTATCCTTCCTCTCCCTCTCCAATAGGAACTATCCTTCCCACCCATGCTCGCTTTCTCTCCCTCCCCCCCCCATCTCTCCTGCTCCCCTTATCCCTTTTCTCTCCCTTATTTTTGTTCTTCTCTCCTTCTGATCTAAGAGCAAGGGATAGTCTCCTTGCTCACACCAAACACTAGCCTGCTTCCCCTAGGCAAAGATCTAAGCCCAAGCGAGCTCCCTTTTTTTCCATCATGTCATTTCCTAGCTCGAGTGAAGGTGCAAATAGGGGTGCGGCACCCATCAAAGTTGCCTTGCCCATCGTCATGCGGCGAGCCATCGACCCATTTCCCCCATCGCCTCCTATCTCCCTCTCTTCTTCTTCTTCTCTCTCTCTCTACTTTGAGTGACGGGTGTTGTCGCTGCTCGCGCCATTGCCCAAGACACAATCAATCAAGGGAAGACATGATGGAGTAGAGCCACACGACCTGATCTCCTCTCCTTCTCTTTCTCTTCCTCTCTCCTCTTCTTCCCATCCAATGCTCTCTCTTCCTCTCTTGCTTGTGATAATATCCAAAGGAGTTCCTTTAGCTGTGTGATGATCGTTCGGCCACCACCGTTGCTCTCTCTCTCACCTCCCTCCCCTTTTCTTATATCTCTCCCTTTCCCTCTCTCTTCCCTCTACCTCTTCTCTCTCCCGACTCTCGTTTTCCCACTCTTTGAGGTGGGAACAATGAATAGCGGATGGGACCTTGTTTCACTCTCTCTATTCCCCTCTTTTATTTAATTGATTTTATAATTTTCTTTCTCTCTCTAGCCATATGATAAAGGTAAGAATCTAACCCTCCTTATTATTATTAAATTAATAGATTACATATAATTAGGATTAGCATCAAGGTTGAAAAGCCAATCTTAAAAATTACAAAATTGAAAATTAAATATATTTTTTAAGAAATTACAAGTGGGTCAATTATCAGGCTTTATTAATTTAGAATTAATTTGGGTATAAAAAAGGAGACATTCCTGCAGTTAGTTTTTATTAATCTTTAATTATTATATGTAGGCTATGGGAAGTTGGGTTAGGGTGCAAGAAATGAATTAAATCTTTAGAAAAAATTTAAGCAAGAAAATATTGAATTAGGCATTCAATTAATAGAAGTACTAATTTTCAATTGTTGTTATGCTAATTAATTTTAGGGTAACAGGTGTGTTAGGTGGGCCTGCAACTAGATTGTCATTTTGATTTTTGTACTACAATGGAAGTAAGAAATCCCAATCATAATTACTTGCATGATTTTACTATTATTACATGATTGCTCATACTATTTAAATATTCAAGATATGTTATTACCATGAATTATGAAATTATGAATCTAATTTCTCATTTAAATGATGATGATGTGGAAATATAACATGGGTTGAGTGCTTCTGGACTCGTCACGTCAGGTTATTGCTTAGTGATGCACTATGCACTATGGCAAGGTTATTGCCTAGTAACGCATTGTATACTATGGTGATAATATTTCCTATTGACACCCTGCATACTATAGTAAGAGTATGGCATAGTGATGCATTGCATACTATGGTGAGAGTATTGCCTAATGACATATTACATATTATGTATATTGCATAATGATGCACTACGAATTGTGGTGAGAGATGGCCAAATGATGCATTACATATTATGATGAATGTATAGTTTAGTGATGCCTTGTGTATTAGCAAGAGTAGGGCCTAGTGACTTTCTTCATATTATGGCAAAAGTATGATCTAGTGATGCCTTGTGTATTGTAGCAAAAGTATGGCCTAGCAAGAGTACTACGTACCATGGCAAAAGTATGGCCTAATGACACCTTGATATTGTGGCAAGAGTATCGCTTAATGGCGTATTATGAACTATGGCGAGAGTATGGCCTAGTGATACCTTATGTAGTGTGACGAATATAATATCTAGTGACACATTACGTACTATAATGAGTGTATGGTCTAGTGACGTACTGCATATATGGCAGCAATTGAGATTGTCAGATATAGTGTGATACCTATGTAAATGGCCTTAACGAAAGTGTGGCTGTGACTAGTCCAGATGCTAAGGTGTTAAATCTAGCATGTAATGATTAATAAAAGTCTGAACTATAAATGTTGCATAGATATAAATCATATATTTATACTTATTATGGAATGATATAATAATCTGGATTATGAAATTATGGCAGAGTGATAACATTATTTTAGATTATCAAAATTCAATATATGTGACATTATTATTAAGAGCTATGAAATTTGCTTATATGGCATTGTTATCTTGATTATGTTATTGCATTATAAGAAAAAGCTTTTTTGGTAGTGGTCAAAACAGCTAAAATTTTACAAGAATCATTTATTATAGTTTGGCATTGCTAACAAGGGATTAGGCATCACTAATTATCATTAGTGACGCAACAATGATGCCAAAAAATTCGTTGCTAAATGGCTGGTCGCTAAGAAATTTAGCGACGCCGATGGAGTGCATAGGTAATTAGTGACGCCGATTAGCAATGCCAAGATCAGCGTCGCTAATTAGCGACTCCAGCATCGGCATCGCTAATTAGCAACCCAATTAAGGGTGACACTAATTAGCAACACCACACATGGGTTCGCTTAATTGGGTCGTAATTAATGGCGCCTGTTTTGGCATCACCACTACATCGCTAAATTATTTATTATATAATTTTTATTTTTAAATTTTGTATATATAATACAATTGAAAACCTGCTAAGATAATATAGAACTATAACTAGAAACACAATTTAACAAATAAGATATATAAATACTTTGCATTTAAAATAAAATAAAATATACAAAATAGTCAAATAACTCTTGTTCACAATACAACATAGTAGCACATACATGCATTACTCATAAAATACAAAGGAATAGAATACAAGAATAAAACATGAAACCGAGAAATATCATTGTTGATCAGTTGGACCATCTGAAGCTGAAGGTGGAGCAAAGAACTGTGAAGACTGCAACAATCTCATAACTAGCTGGTGCATCTCCTGCAACTCCTGCTCATAACAAAGGTGCTTCTTTTGCTGTTTTCATCGGATGTTCGCGATCTCAGTCATGAACTCAGATTTAACACGTTCCACGATAGAACACTCAATGTCCTTGGTGATCTAATCCTTACTAGAATAAAAAGAACCGTGTCGAGGAAAGAACATAGAAGCTTTGGCGCCTAGACTGTAGACTCTATGATTCGTTGGCTGGGCACCAACAACCTCTAGAAATATGCAGAAGCTCTGTGTGACACATTAAAATATTAGTGTCTACACATTAGGTGTGTTGTTGGACTCTGTGACAACACAATATCTTGCTGCTTCCATAGAATTGCAGCCATAGCTTCAAGGTAGGAAAATATAAATAAAATTAACATAACAGTAAAATAACTATAATGAAAAAAAGGAGAAAAGTTGCAAAATAAATCCCCCAATCTCTTAGCATAAAATGCATAGGTTACATCACAAAAACCATAACTTGTTTAGAAAATACCTGGATGAGTGTCTTTGAGCCAACAAATGCTTCTATATATCTTCTTCCAGTCACGATCAAAACTGCAAGAATCAAGAGAACATCAGCAAAGATTATATTTACCAATTTGAATGTTAAAACACTTGCAATTACAGTTCAGCTTTGTGAAACACATAATGATACAATATTATAATTATATCACATAAAAGAAGACATTGAGCGTAACAGCTAAATATGTTGTATTTATTAATTATTATCAAGTAAAATTTCTTGATGCATCTACAAATGTGTATTTTTAGGAAATAATTATTTGTTCATACACTACAACATTTTTTCAAATTAGCGACACCATAATCATGGCATCGCTAACAAACAAAAATTAGTCGCTAAATTGTTTAGCGATGCAACAACAACGCACAAAAACCCATCGCAAAAACATTGGTTGCTAACTAAATTAGCAAAGCTAGAGTGATTCGTCGCTAATTAGTGATGCGGATGGCGTATTGTTTGGGTGTCACTAATTAGTGATGCAATTATCGACCCTTAATGGCATAGCTAATAACTGACCTATGTTTTTAGTGATGCTAATTTGGCATCACTAATTTATATTTTATTTATTTTAAAACTAGAAATTATTTAATTTTCATTTATCACCTACTAAAATAATATTAAATTAAAGCTAAAAACACATTCACAGATGAAATCTTTCATTGAAAATAAAAATAAATATATAAAATATAAATATTTATAATACAGTAGCACATAAATACCAAAAGAGTAGCACATAATATAATACTAATAAAATATAAGAAAATCTAGAAATATCAATGTCAATCAGCTGAGGGAGGGTCATCTGGAGCTAGAGGTGGTCCAAAGAACTATGTCGACTACGATATTCTCATAACCAACTACCACATCTCCTGCAACTACTTTTTACAACGAACGCACTCCTCTCGATGTTCCCATCGAATGTCCATGATCTTAATCATCATCTCAAATTTAATACATTCCGCGATGGAATGCTCAATATCCTCGACTCACCGGTGTCACCCTGATTGGAAGAGGAGGAACCGCATTGGCCAAAAAATGCAAAAGCTTTGGCGTCCAGACCATAGACTCTATGATCGTTTGGCTGTATGCCAACAGCCTCTAAAAAGATACGGTCGCTCTCGTGCGGCGAAAGGTCAGCCGTTGTATGATTTGAGATAATAGCTAATGCACACAAGCCTACAAAATATATATATAATATGATGTAACTCATATCAGAGCAAATATATGAATTAACACATAATTCTCTAAAAGGTTCCATTCCTCCCAGTCTAGGAAAGCTCACTAATCTTGAACGTTTACACCTTTACATGAATGAAATTTCTGTCACCATCCCACGTGAGTTAGGCAACCTAGTGAAACTAGATAATCTAGAAGTCACAAGTACTTATGTTACAGGTTCCATCCCTTCTAGCTTAGGAAATCTCACAAAAATTTGCTATATGAACTTGTACGACAATAGTCTCATTGGTTCCATACCCCCCGACCTAGGCAACCTAGTCCACCTAATTCATCTACAACTATTCACCAACCGTAAAAAGGTTCCATCCCTTCAAGCTTCGAAAATCTCACCAAGTCTTTGGAATTTGCTCCTCTTCAACAATAGCATCTCTGGCATCATCCCTCGAGAATTTGGCAGGCTCGTTGAGCTACCCGATTTAGTAGTGCTTTATAATCAATTATCTGGTTCTTTGCCCCAAGAGCTGGGCAATCTTACAAACTTACTTTCATTACAAGTATCTAGCAACAAATTTTCTTGCTTTTACCGGTAGAGATTTGTAAAGGGGGTGTACTTAAAAAAGCTTTCGATAAATGACAACCATTTTGAGGGTCCTATCCCACCAAGCCTGAAAAATTGCTCCAGCTTAGTAAGACTTCGTTTGGACAGAAACATGCTCAAAGGAAGAATTTTTTATGCCTTTGGGAATTACTCCAATCTAATGTACATCGATATGGGTGACAACCAATTGTATGGTGAGATGTCACCAAACTGGGCATACCATGCCCATATTTGACAAGCTTGCAGATTTCAGGGAACTTCCTAATTGGAAAAATACCTTCCAAATTTGGAAAACTGTTGAAACTAGAAGTGCTAGACCTTTCCTCCAATCAACTTGCAGGAGAGATACTAGGGGTTCTAGGTAGCATGAGCTCATTGTTCAACTTGAATTTGAGTAGCAATAGATTATCTGGAAGAATTCCTTTGGATATCGAAAAATTATCCAACCTAGAAACTTTGGATTTATCTGGGAACAACTTGAGTGGGCCATTACCACAACAATTGGAGGGTTTCTCTAAATTGCGCCTCTTGAATTTAAGAGAGAATAAATTGGTCAAAAGCATTCCTACCCAAATCGGAAGGTTAGAAAGCTTGCAAGAACTACTTGATTTGAGCCACAATTTAATTGGAGGGGAGATACCATCACAATTAGCAAGCTTAACTTATTTAACATGTTTAAACTTATCTCACAATAATTTGTCAGGATCCATACCATCATCTTTGGAGGCATGATCAGTTTGGTATCAATTGATGTATCGTACAATAATTTAGTGGGCCCACTTCCTAATAGCAGATTGTTTCTAAATTCTTCAGCGGAATGGTTTGCTCATAACAAAGGTTTATGCGACGAAGTGTCGAGTTTGCCATTGTGCAGGTCCACTGACAAGCACTCATCATTCAGTGAAAAATTGCATCATACAAATTGTTATTCCCATCTTGGGTTGCCTGTTTGTTTTAGCTGTCATGTTTCATCATTCTGGTTCTTCGAAGAAAGGGAAAACCTATGAAGGAAGAAGATAACAAAGTAATTAGCGGCCACCTATTTTCAGTATTAAATTTTGATGGAAGGGCAGTTTGTGATTATATCATCAATGCTACTGAAAATTTTGATGAAAAATATTACCTTGGAAGGGAGGATATGGCATCGTTTACAAAGTGACTTCCAATAGGACAAATAGGGGCTATGATGAGACTTCATAAAGTGGAAGTAATATGCTTGATGAAAGAAGTTTCAAAATAAGATTCAAACATTAACCAATATTCGTCACCATAAGATTGTAAGCCTCCTTGGATTTTGTTCCAACACTCGATGTAAGTTCTTGTATTCGAGTACATTGAGAGAGGAAGTTTAGCTTCCATTCTTCGTAGTCAAGAAATAGCGGCATAATTGAACTGGGATAGGAGGGCTCAAATAATCAATGATGTGGCGCATGCTTTATCATACATGCATCATGATTGCAATCCATCCATAATTCATCGAGACATTTCAAGCAATAATACATTACTAGATTTTGATTTCAAGGCTTATGTCTCGGACTTTGGTGTTGCAAGAAATTTATTAATATGAAGCCACCTTAATGGTGAGGGGTTTGGCATATACCCCTATCAGTTTATTAATTTAAAATCAAAATGGTATATGAAGGGAGGGGGGCTAGGCCTGACATCTAGAATACAATAAGAAAGGAGAAAAAAATAGATATGACTCACTTTAACAATTAAAAAAATTAATTATTAGAAGTGAAACCTATATTATTAGAAGTGAAACCACTTCAAGCCTCAGGAAGATATAAGGCCCATACAAAAGGCCTTGTTAAAGCACACTCTATACTCCAAGAGCATCAATCTCAGCTTCTCTCATGTTAAAAAAGACTTTGTCCATCGATCTTCAGTGCACAAAGCATGCATCGGATGCGCGGCATTGGAAGTCTGATCCTCAGGCTAGTCCATAAGGTGATTCCTGGGCCTACTGTGCTCTCTGGCTGGTTTCGCTCAACAAGAGCATGGTTAACGTTAAGAGATCAGACTTTCTTGCCTCACTACAAGAAAATATTGAAATAGCGACGCAAATTTAGCGACGCATCATTGCGTCGCTAAATTGCGACCACTTTGCGATGCCTTCGTGACAACAAAATATTGCGACGCAATTAGCGACGCATTAGCGACTCAATAAACCAGAAAATCAAAAAAAATTAATTTTTTTATTTAGCGACGCAAATAATGCATCGCAATATTTTTAAATTAATTTTTATAAAATATAAATATGGGAAAAAAATATTGCAACACAACTCAATGTGTCGCAATGTTTTTAAAAGAATTAAATATGTTAAATTGCGACGCATTAGCGACGTAATAAACTAAAAAATTAAAAAAATATTTTTAATTTAGTGACACACCAATTGCATCGTAAATAATTTAAATAAAATTAATTTTTAAAAATATAAATATGAGAAAATTATTGCGATGCAACTCAGTGCGTCGCAATATTTTTAAAAAAATTAAATATGTTAAATAGCGACGCATTAGTGACGCAATAAACCAGAAATTAGAAAAATTACTTTTAATTTAGCGATGCAATAACTGCGTCACAATTATATTAAATAAAATTAATTTTTATAAAGTATAAATATGAGAAAAAAATAATTGCGACACAACACAGTGTGTCGCAATGTTTTTAACAAATTTAATTATATTAAATAGCGACGCATTAGCAATGCAATAAACTAAAATATTAAAAAAATTATTTTTAATTTAGCGATGCAATAATTGCATCGCAATTATTTTAAATAAAATAATTTTTTATAAAATATAATTATGAAAAAAATATTACGACGCAAATCAGTGCATCGTAATATTTTTAAAAAAATTAATGATGTTAAATAGCGACGCATAAGCGACGTAATAAATCAAAAAATTAGAAAAATTATGTTTTAATTTAGCGATGCATTGTTGCATCATAATTATTTTAAATAAAATTAATTTTTATATAATATAATTATCATATTAAAAAATTACGATGCAACACTTTGCGTTGCAATATTTTTAAAAAATTAATTATGTTAAATAACGATCGGTCCGAGATCGATCGTGGCCGATCGAAATCAGGGCTTGGATCGATCACAACCGTCGGATCGTCACCGATCGGATCGATCGCCGCGGTCCGAGATCGGTCGTGGCCGATCGCGATAAGGGCTGGGATCGATGGCAACTGTCAGATTGACGCCGATCGGTCCAATCACCACGGTCCAAGATCGATCGTGGACAATCAGGATTAGGGCTTGGATCGATCGCAACCATCGGATCGTCGCTGATTGGACCGATCGCCACGGTCCGAGATTGATCGTGGCTGATCGGGATCAGGGCTTGGATCGATCGCAACCATCGAATCGTCGGTGATCGGACCGATCGCCACGGTTCGAGATCGGTCGTGGCCGATCGGGATCAGGGCTTGGATCGATCGCAATCGTTGGATCGTCAGCA